>JAUTDX010003032.1:0-42182 GCA_030844895.1 Ambrosia x helenae
CCTAAAAACTAAGATCATAAGGTTCGATGAGACGGTTCCAATACCGCTTAAATGAGTTTAATTAGAGTCTGTTTGATACCTCTCCTACAACTTACTATTTTTTATTCATTTCGAATGTCCAACCACTAAGCACTAACTAGTTCCTTTTTCATTCTTTTGTGTTTCTTCTTTCTTTTAATTTTCTAAATATTTTTTGTTTTCTTTTTTATAAGTCAAGTTTACAACACTATTGGAATTATCTTTTTTCTTTTTCTTTTTTTAAACGGCAAGAATTCTATAATTTATAGAACAAGGCCAGCATATGCGGTAAAAACCTAAAATACAAGTGCATCCACGGCTTCTTGAAGCAATTTTTCCTGAGATATTATTAATTCTTCTGGTGTAGCTATACTTATTGTTAATAGATCTGTAAGAGTATTATTCCGATAGATAATTCTTCTATAGATTTCATTAATATCCGAGGTCACTAGTTTATCCTCATCTATATGATAGATTGGTCTCAACTCAGGAGGAAGAACTGGTAATAGACACAAAACCATCCATTTTGGTTCTATATTTGTTCGAATAAAGTGCTTAGCCAATTCCATGCGTCTAAGCAAAAAATCTTTTCTTCTTCCAACTTTTCCATCTTCCCATTCATTCCCTGTGGATTCCTCTTCCTCCAATTCTTTCCATTCTACCAATGAATAATCCATAATCATTCGTAAATTTAGGTTGGCTAGTTGTTGTCTGATAGAACCTCCCCGATAGACATCTCTCGATTTCGAAATGTATCAAAGCTCTGAGTAGTGAAAAAAAGCGGGATCCTGTATTTCCACGGTTGAATTTCATATTCCAATAAACCCCGTAATTGTAAAAAACTGGGTTTGTTATCTATGGGCCTAGCAAAATAAAAATTGGGATAGGATCCCCCCTCAAAATCGGACGTGAAAGTTTCCTTTCATCCAGCTAAAGTAGGTCAAATAAAGAAAAAAGAAAGGAGTTCTCGCTTTCATATTCTAGAAAACTCCAAGGATTCTATTACCCCGCGCTTCGCGGCGGGGCGCATCGGTTGAGCAACAACCGCGGGAGCTCCTATTTCGTTGAGGGTTTTGGTTAGCATTAAAGATACCATTAAGATGACTGTTATTCTCGCGTGGGCTTCACAAAAATATTCGAACACTAAGGTGACAGTTATTCTCACATGGGCTTCACAAAAAATACTCGCGGCCCATTAAGTTCCAGACCAGCCTTAAAATTACAACACTTGGGTTGCCTCTTGTTGAACCCAGAATTTTCCGATATGGCTGGTGGTTTTTGTGTATAAATTATGTGGTCAAATAAAGTAGGCATGAGATGTTGACTTATTTTTTTTCTTCATTGGTGGGCTGACTTTGTCTTATCTTGCCTGAGGTAGGTGCATACCATTTTTCTGGCGATTAGTTTGCTAATTTGTTGGGCGGGCATACCATTTTTTGGGTGGTTGGAAACCCTTTTCCTGGGCGATTTAAGGTGGACGGAGTTTGCCTGTTAGTGAATGTGTATAGTGCATGTTAAAGGTTATCATTTGTGACTTATGTTAGCAATCGACACTGTAGAGGTGTCTTTGTTTTAATAGATACTATAATATTTCAAAAATGGGATGATTTGTAATATATATGTGTAGGTTTATGATATAAAATATTATGTTGGTGATATTTTTATAGGTTTATGGTAGTGAAAGTATTGATGGTGGGTATATAGACAAATTAAAGATGGTTGGTTGGAATAGTGGGTGCTTTCATACATAACTAGAGCTAGGTTGGTAAGGTTAAATGCTTTCTTTTCAAAAAAGATATTTTTGGTGTAATTTTTTGTAACTACTCCTAGGTTTTTTCTTATGTTATGCTGTGAGAGTTTGGTTGTTTATCCTCCCGGATACGTGTTGTGACTTTGGTTGTTATCGGCTTGACTTACTGAAAACTATAAAAGCGAATATCGACAACTGTCCTGATAATACCAATACCATCAAACGATGATGTTTGCTCATAATCGGTACATCACAATACTACAACGGTTACTGCACTTGCTATAACCTACAATATCAAAAATAAAATATAACATTTATTTATATAAAAATGTTAAGAGATAATAATATAAGAAAAGTTAAAGCCATAAAAAAACACATGACAAAATATTATTCCTAACTTTTGAGTTTTAATGTCTGATTTATAGGATTGTTAATATCAAACTAGTATTTTTTTTGAACTATATGATGACTATTAAGTAGTTAACTATAAATATGAATTTAAAACGGCTGCCGCGTGGATTCTCCTTGCCTTTTGCTCTGAAGGTAAACTTGCTGAAAAGTGAGATCTTTGGTGTAAATGTGGGGGACGAGCAAGTGGAGAGGATGGCTAGGGTGTTAAAATGTAAAAAGGGTAATTTACCATTTATTCATCTTGGTCTTCCGGTTGGGGATAATATGAGACGTATCAGAAATTGGAAACTAGTGATCGACAAATTCAAATCAAAGCTTTCATCATGGAAGGCTAGGTTGTTATCTTTCGCAGGAAGGTTGGTGCTAGTGAAATCAGTATTAGTCTCCATACCAAATTACTACTTTTCACTTTTCAAAGGGCCAAAGGGGGTGATTAAAGTGTTAGAAGGGCTGCGGAGAAAATTTCTTTGGGGTGGTTCGTCGGCCAACAATAAAATTAGTGGGTTGCGTGGGAAAAAATTCTTAAGCCAAAACGAGAAAGGGGTCTCGGTAGGGCTGTAAACAAACCAAACGAACACGAACAAGGCCTTCGTTTGTTAAGGAATTAACGTGTTTGCGAACTGTTCACGAACACTTACCGAATGAGATTTTTTGTTCGTGTGCGTTTGTTAAGAAAAATAACGTGTTCACGAACTGTTCATGAACCCTTACCGAACAAGATTTTTGTTCGTGTTCGCTTGTATTTATTTGCTAAATTAGGTGTCGGCCAAAACGAACACAAACAAACACAAATGAATCTAAACGAACACAAATAGGGATTACTGGACAAATTCGAGCACAAACTAGCACATTAAATTATGAAAATTCGCATTTTTCATCGCTAACATTGTCTGCCCAGAATATACTAATCAAATTACCCAAATATACGTAACATAATCTTGATCACATAATGTCTTACAAAAACACAGAGGTATCATATTAAACTTGAAATCCTCGTTTAATCCACCAAAAATAACAGTTAATCAAAATAGTTAAAGTAATATTAACATGTGATACACTAATATATATTAAATAATCTACCACTGAGAAATTTGAAATACTTAAATTAAATATAAAAAATTAAAAACCCTAATGAACTATCGAACAAAAACAAACATACACGAACATGTTACCGAACGTTCACGAACATAAACGAACGAACGCGACCTCTGTTGATGTTCATTTGTTTAGCTAAACGAACATATTTTTTGTTAGTGTTCGTTCATTTATTAAACGAACGAACTTCCCGCCGAACAGTTCACAAAGTGTTCGCCAAATGTTTGGTTTTGTTTACAGCCCTAGGTCTCGGAGTTACAAGTATAGAAGATCTTTATATGGCGTTACTTACCAAGTGGTGGTGGTGTTATAAAAATGGGGCAGATCAACTATGGTGCAAAGTTGTGAAAGCAATTCATGGTGGTAGTTCAAGATATGGATTTGTGCCTTGCAAGAAGTCCTTACCAGGCACGTGGGAGACAATCGGGTCACTGAAGAATGCGTTTGAGAAAAGAGGAATCGAAATCGAGACAAGGTTCAAATGTGAAATTGGGAAAGGAAACACAGTTGGGTTCTGGGATGAAAATTGGTGTTGTTTGGACAGATTGAGAAATAAGTTCTCGGAATTGTTTTTGCTATGCAGCAAAAAGAGGATTAAAGTGTCTGAGTGTATTAAGGAGGCCAATGGCGAGGTTACATGGGATCTAAAGTGGAAGAGACAGCCATCTGATGGTGTAGAAATGCAGCAGTGGACGGGGCTGTTGGGTATTCTTAATTCGGTTAAAATAAGTGAAAAAGAAGACAAATGGAGGTGGGTTGATGTGGCAGCGGTGAATGAATATTCGGTTAAAGTGGTTAGAGGGGCTTTGGGCTATGCTACTTTGAATGGGACAAGACAAGACAAGACGGCTTCGACTGGTGTAAAAAAGCAACTCCAAAGGTGAATTATTTCGTATGGAGAGCAATGGATAATTGTATTCAACAGCTGAAACGCTATCTTGGAGGGGCATTCAAGTAGGTAACAGGATGTGCTGTAGATGTGGTCTTCAGCCCGAAACGACAGACCACATTTTTATAGAGTGCATTTGGGCTAGGGCGATTTGGTGGAACATTAGTCAATGGGTCAAGGTATGTTTGTCGAGTGATGCGTCGTCTATAGCCCAATGATCACGGAATGCAAACCCCTGGATATGGATCGGAAAAAAAAGATGCAATCTACGCCATTGTACTATTGGTGGTTTGGAAGCTGTGGATAAGTCGCAACCAAAAGGTGTTTCAAATGTTAGTATAGCTACACCGCGAATGATGGAGGAGATAAAAGCGGAAACATATTGGTGGATGATTAAGAGAGCTAAACGTGCAGACCTAGATATGGCAAGGTGGTACGACTTTACGGCTTTCGTCAATGGAGGATAGGGGTCCTGTAAAGAGTGGCTAGGGATGGCAAAAAACCCGAGCCCGACGGGTATACCCGAAACCCGAAGCATTTGGGACGGTATACCCGATACCCGACGGGTATGGGACGGGTTTGGGATTGGAAAAAAAATATTTCGCGGGTATGGGACGGGTATGGTATTAGGCGATACCCGACCCGATTACCCGAAACTAAATACCCGTTTACCCGAAAATATACCCGCTAATTTTTAAGTTTTATATATATTTTTCTTCACTTAATGTTCATTTGAATAGATTCATTATTGAAAAATTTATAGTTTAATGACATTATTATTTATATTTATATGCTACAAAATATAAAAAAAATTCTTAAGATACATATTATAATATATATTTTTATTCTAAATATTTTAAATATTAGTATGGTGATGATCATATGTATGTTATTTATTACAATTCAATATATTAGAGATTTCTAAAACATAAAACACCAAAAAAAGTAAAAATATATTTACATGAAAATCCCAACGGGCATACCCGAAACCCGCGGGTATGCTCTATACCCGACGGGTAATACCCGCCAAAAACCCGACGGGTGATGGGACGGGTATGGGATAAGATTTTTATAACCGGGTATGGGTATGGTATTAGCCAAACCCGACCCATACCCGACCCGTTGCCATCCCTAGGGGTGGGGTGTATTTTCGGCTTCTTCTATTTTGTCATTGGCTGTAATAATAATAATAACAATAATCATATTAGTAAAATCTATATCGGTTATCCTTCGGATTCTGCCAGACAGGCGCAGTTCGGAAATTTTGGGGTGTGTGAGTTTTGGTATAGAATGTGAACCGGGTTGGGGTAGGGGCTAGTACCTAGTGTGAGTTTGGTGTGTGTAAATTGCGCGTTTTTTATAGTGGTCTGGTGCTAGCCGTCTCGGTGTCACATTGTCGTTTCGTGTTTGGTTCCTTTCATGTCCAGGCTTGATTCTTGGGGGGATTATATATATATATATATAAATTTTTTGATATGGTCAGACAGTTTGGTTTTGGATCTTTGGTTTTAGACAGACTATATCACTGTCAAACTCATGGAGGAACGGGTCATTGATGGATATATGAGCTAGGTTCGGACATGCCAAGTGCACCTCACACGGAGTCTAGTTTTGTTTTGAAACCTAATTCCATCTTAGATTGGCTGCAGCTTGGTTAATTGGGTGGGGGAATTGGGTCGCAACTTAAGAGTTTTGGGGTGTGTGAGTTTTTAGTGAGATATGTCTTGCTGAGAGGGTGGGGGTTAACATCATTGTGTGTGTCTTGGTGTGAGTTAGTGGGGTGCAAGCAAAGAATTATAGTTGGGTTGGTGTTAACCGCTTTGGCGGTACATAGTCGTTTCGCATTATTATCTTCCTTTCGCGTTGTTTCTTTTGTTGGAGGGTATAATAATGCATGTCTGATTTAACTGGATTGGGATCTCGAGTTGGATAAGAAATCTACTTGTAGATTGCAAGAGAAGTCAGGTATTCATTGTGATTTCATATCACAGCGAGTAAACAAAGGGTGCAGCGGCAAAGGGGATATTTAGTATCAACCTAAAACGAGTTTATACAAATACTATATTCCACAGAGGATATCAAGCGGTGTTGCATCAACTGGAAGGAAGAAAAGGGTTAAGAAGCTACATGGATCGAAACTCATTCAGGTTTCGGGTCACGGTAATTGTTTAAAGAAACAAACAGATGGTAATAAACAGGTTTTCTTCGCAACAGACGATTGGCTTCTTAATGTTGTTTTTACTAATAAGTTTTTAACATTTAAAACATACATAATAAAAACCATATCTACTATATAAACTATTTAATTAAAATCTCGAAAACCCTTTGTTTCTTTTTCAGAATCTCGCTTGAAAGATCCTTTTTAACTGCATCAATGTTTCATAAATGTTGTTGTCGATTTGTAGTTGTTGAGTCAAGTAGTCTTCTATCTTGTCTCTCAAACCAGTTGGAGGTTCATGCAACACCATATCTAGCAGGCCAATGTTTGTCCATGATTGTTCCTTAACTGTTTCTTCCATCTTCTCTACTTCATTCCTAACATCTTTGTCTTTCCACTTTTCTGTTAGTGACCAAGTGCTGAATATTGACTTAACGTCTGATATATCAGCATAGTATGATCTGTTTGCCATTTTGGTAGATGAAGTTTTAGAATATGTACTGTATGGAATTTATAGATAAATTTTAGGTTGGATATGAACATATTTATAGAAATAATTTTGAAAGATAATTAATTTCACGCGATATTTGGTATAATTATTTAAATCTTTGATTTGTACAATTGATACTTTATTATTTCGGCTTATCGTTTTCTAAAGCATTCGTCCATTTATGTTTCACAAGTTGTATAGACTCTTCAGATACTATAAACGTTTTGAAATTAAATAATCATTATAACAAAAGTTTTTTCGTTTAACAGGTTAACCCAAGTATAATAACTATAGTACCCTATGACCTTTCATTTCACGCGTTTTAAATGCATAAATTAGTAAACACATTCCGAAGTTCATTATAAACCATCTTAACATTTACATTTCAATCTTCATCAATAGCATCAATGGCAGCGCCAACTAATAACCAAGAAGATGAAATGAAGGAATTTGTTCTTAATCAAATTACAACACAGTACTATCAAGATTTGAATACTACAAGAGATTTGAAGATTTGTTTTGACAGTTTGCACTTGGGCACGTTTGACCGAGATGATGTACAACGGATTTTAAAGTCAATGCCTTTGACTGCTGTTCGTGATTTGTCGTTCTTGTACAATTTAGAGGCCGGGAGTAAGGACGTAGAGTTTTTGGCAAAATTTAAAAATATACATGCACAACTTGAAGCTTCAATGGAATTGAAACTTAAGTTTATTAATTCCTTTAACTAGTTATGTATCTTGATGTTTAACGTTGATTATATTTATTTGTGTTTTTACTTTTTTATGTCTGTCAAGATTATATATACTCCCTCCGTCCCATTAGAAGTGTCTTAGTTTTAAAAACACAAAGTTTTAGGCACATTAAATGATTGACTTTTTTGTTTGCCATATGACAATAATACCCTTGTCATAGGTGGGTCCATCATATTCTTTGTTTATTTTAATTGTGTTTTTAAGGGTAAATTTGAAAATTGGCTATTAATTTTTGAAAGTGGACACATGAAATGGGACAAATAAAAAAGGGAATATGGACACTTCTAATGGGACGGAGGGAGTAGTTTTTTATGTTTTGTGATGCTAAATTGACTCGTATTAAATTTTATGTTTTAGTCAACAGAGTTTTAATCCGTCTGTAGATTTATATTTTCCTTTGTTGTAACAGTTCCAGTTATTAAACATCTGATCAGTATTATTAACTGGTAGTGTGAAAGGAACAGAGGTTATGAAATACACTTTTTCTTTTAATAGTAGATCGACTATTTAATTTGGGGTTTACTAAACAGACCATAACAGTTGGTCTGTTTATGTTTTTTTATATTTTGGGTAGTAATAATAACTGTTATAAAAAAAATAAACAGATGGTACTGATGCATGTTGGTTTTCAATAAAAACTTAATTCTTTTCAAAAAGAAGTTAGGAAAACAGTTTAACCACTTCAAAAGTTTTAAATTTATAGTTTAAAACGATAGCTGCTTCAATATTCTAAACTCAGCACAACAGGCAAGCGGACCTATCGTGTATAGTATAGAAATATGCAAGTACCGAGTATCGAATCCGTGGACACGATTTTTCCTACTCAGCTTCCTAAAATTACTTTCTAAAAAGACTTTTTAATGACGTGGAGAAAAAGTAAAATAAAAAGAGAGATGTAAACTTTTAAAAGAAATCAATGACAAAACAATGGTGTTGCTTCGGGATTCTAAAAAGACTTTTTAATGACGTGGAGAAAAAGTAAAATAAAAAGAGAGATGTAAACTTTTAAAAGAAATCAATGACAAAACAATGGTGTTGCTTCGGGATCAGATGGGACCTGGTATGAAAAATAGTTATCTTTATTTTAAGTGGTGTGTTCGAGCTGCGCACTTACGCTTAACTTAGAATTGCAACAGCATTTTCTAGAGGTGACTGTTATCGCAAAAGCTGTACAAACAACTGTGTTCTTAAGGTTATTTTGAGGGTCTCCCGAACTGGTAAGCTCACCTCTCAACACTGAAAATAAAGTGACCCGAGACTGTGTCGACTCAACCCGAATTACCCGCCTCCCAATGTTGCGATATAGACATCTAACCATTTAAACTTTTATGAATAATTTACTGGTGGTCGGAGCATGACCAAATAAATTACCACCTAATATCATAAAAGGGTCGTGACCAACCGGCACACGTGCACCTTTTACTTGGTTTAATTAATTTATCAAAAAGTGAGTGTTCTATTATTAACTGTGCGGCAGTATAATAATGACAGAAAATAAAGACCGTTTTCTATCAACACGGGTTCATCAAGATTTAAACTGCGCCAAGGCTATCACATAGACAATGAAGCCAAGTCACAAGAATAAACCTTGACTTATCACTAGGACCAAGTATATAGACTGTACCGACCCTAAGTGAGATTTTGATAGTAGAGGATTAAGCCACAAAGTATGTGTATTGCTACCCACAAATGGGCTAATCACTACTCGCGGGATTAGGTTAGCTCACAAGTGTGTGGGTTGTTACACACCACGGCTACACTCATGAGTCCTCCACTTCCTATCAAAACACCCACAAGAACAAAGACGATGTGATTTATTAATTAGACCATTAAACACAGTTTAAATTAGTTAGAATTATTAAGAACACAAAACACCACTTGAAAATAAAAAGATAAACTATATTGATTCATACCAAGTTTCCATCATCACCCTAGCAGCACCAACAGAAATCTAGCCTATCATGGTGAATACAACAAGCTCACAAGGTTGGGTTTGTGTACAAAACATCATGAAGGTGATAAGAAGATTTCTAAAGGATTTGGGTGGTTTTGGTGATTCCTCTCTCTCTCTCAAGGTGTTTATGGAGTGATCTCAGGCTCCAAAGGACACCAAAGATCCTCAAAGAAGGCAAAAACACTCTCGAGAAGTGTGTGGTTTCGAGTGAGAAGGGATGCTTCAAAATGTGGGGTGGAGGTCTCTATTTATAGGCATTTCAGCTCAAGCACGCCCTCGACATCAAGTTGGCACGGCCCGTGCAAGACATCAGGTACGTTTGCAGAGTCCTTGCATGTAGTCTTGTCTGTCCTGTAGGCTTGCACGCCCGTGCCAAAGAAGTTGGCATGCCCGTGCATGTTCAGAAATGCAACCGTCTTGTCAGTCTTGGTCTGTTTTTGCCTTGGAAAACACGCTGGAGTAAAGCACGGCCGTGCCATACACCTGAGCACGCCCATGCACTTTCTGAAACACTGAAATTGACCTCGTTTGACTTGGAAATGTTGACTTGTTGACCGGGAGGGTGGCACGACTGGGGCACGGCCGTGCCATATCTGGCAGATCTTCGAAGTCTTCAAATCTTTGTCCGTTTTGTGTGGTTTTTCACTTATTTTTATCACCGGACCTTTGAACCTGCAATTATCAACAAAGAAACATAAATCCAGACAAAACAGAGATAAAAGCTTGATTTTAGGGGTAATACGGGTGATAATCATAAGTGAAACCATATCAATTTTAGGGGTAATACAGGTGATAATCATAAGTGATAATCATAACATACAAAATATAAGAACTATGAACAAAGATTAGAGGAAGATTTAGAGAGGGATGGAAGAAAGAAGTCTTATTCATTGAGTGTGTATGATACAATATATAAGAGCCACTATTTATAGGCTATACAATTAATACAAACATAATGAATAGATGTAGGTTATGCATGTGGAGAGTCACCACATTATTAATGCATTCATAATAGTTTATACTCTATTTGTATGTTTATTTTAAATGGTTCTGGTTTATGTTTATATCCTATAAGATGGATATGTTGGGTGACTTAAGGTTTATGCTAATTGTATAGTTCAAATTTCTAATTTTTTTATGGATGATACTTGATAGCACCTACCTACAATCCATAGTATGCAATTTTTAACCATTTAGATAGGTATGTGTCATTTGTCAAATTGCTAAAATCAGTTGTTTCAGTTTGCCTCACTTCTTAATTAGTTGTGATCAATGTAGGTTATGCAGCACATTGTTTCACAGGTTTGGCTCATTATCTTGAAAATCCTGTTAATTACAGGAGTAAGGAAACACCATTTAGTTTTGGTATAGGTATATAATTTTGATGGAAAGCTAATGTTTTTTTATAACTTTTTTTAAGTTGATGTTTTCTTGATAGCTTTCAAATAATATTTAGTATTGCACAATTGTAACCACATCTTATATATGAAATTGATTGTTAAATTTATGATATAGTTTTCCAGAATGCATTTTTCATAGAAGAGGAAGACATGGTGTATCACATCATGCTTTTGGAACTTTGTTTAATAGAAGAGCGCACTGTCATCCTCAATATATGTTGACAATACAATATGCATGATCAATTCTTACCTATCCTTACTTCCCAAAGCGTCCGATAGATAGTAAGTCTTTCTTTTCATAAACGGTATTCGAAGTTATAATATACAAACTTATTGAGTGTAAACTTTCGATTCCACTCGAAATAAAACATCTACTATGCTTTAGCACTTGGTAAGAAGAATATAGAATGCAGAAAGCTATGACATTATGTTATATTGTTTTCTACTAGACTTTTAGTACTGAAAATAGAAAATGCATTTACTAGGAAATTAAGATAGACAATTAAGAATATGAATCCAATTCATATAGTATCTTTTTTAAAATGCTGTATAATATTTTATTATTGTGTAGATCTGTTGCAGGTTTACTTATCAATGATGTTGCTACTATAACTTGAAGTGGCCTACTAGGGAAATGGCGCTGAAATAGCCGCATCAGACGATGTAACAACGCTGAAATGGGGCTGAAATAGCCGCATCAGACGATGTAACAGCCGCAACAGCATCATACGTGTTTACCTGTGAATGTTTATCGATTGAATGAATTTCTAATTGGTAAGACGAAAGAAGACGCTTCACTACCCAAAGGTTTGTTTTTATTTTTTTTTTCTTGTGCAAGAAAGCTATTACGGGTGTTTTTTTAGTTGACTTTATGTTGGTTGTATGACTTTCATCAACTATTAGTTATATCTTAACCAACTGACTTTAAAATTAATTGCAGGCTGACTTTTGCATCTGACAACTTTTATTCAGACAAGCACATAATGGAAAGATTTCTTCATGCAGGGCGGTTTTCTATAGCTTCAGTATATCTCCAATTTCTTTTCCTCCTCCGCATTTGATTGTTTACCCATTTTTTATGGAAAACGTATATTGAATATGGAAATGAGTTCAAGCACATAAGTTGAGATAAGACATGTCAAGCACTTAAGGTGTATGTACACTACATATGGATTTTGATATCTTCTATTAACCAATGTTTTTGTAAATTTTAAGTTTTAATTGATTAAATATGAATATGGGCAAGTTCTCTTGTGTAACATATTTTATGTTTGTGGCTATTCATATCTTGATACACTTGTAATGTAAGGTCTGTTTAATAAGGACTGTTTTAGAAACTTCGGATTCATGAGCGGGTCTGTTTACTAAGGTCTGTTTAATAAGGCTTGTTTAGTAAGGTCTGTTTAAAACATATAGATAATTCACTTGATCATGAATTTGTAAGGTATGTTTACTAAGGTCTGTTCGAGATGTTAGACATGTTCACTTGATCAGATGTTAAACATGTTCTTTTGATCAACTTAAAATATTTAAGAAAATTTGTGGGCCATTCATTAATATATTTAATCTAACATCTGTTAGTAAATGAAAGCTTAAAATATTAATATATCTAACATCTGTTAGTACGTCAAAGATTAAAATATTAATATATCTTACATCTGTTATTGCATCAAAGCTTCAAATATAATATATCTTACATATGTGGGCCATTAATTGAATGTTGTTTCCTATGCTTTGGATAGTGTTATAGTGGTTTGGGTGGATGTTAAGAGCATTCATATCAGCTCCTCCATAATGGCGTGAGTGTGATCTCTATATTATATACAGTGGGTATAAGAGCATTCTCATTTGGGGAACCAAATGTATGTGAGTGTGTCCACCAAATTATATGGTGTGGGTGTAAGTGGTTGTGAGTGGAGGAAAGAGAAAATATTTGATGGAAACACTTTTCACCCCTATATTTGAAAAGCTACTGTTCACCCCTAAAAATATTTTAATATTTTTGGAAGTGGTTGTGAGTAAGAAGAGAGAAAATATAATGATAAAAGTATGAAAAAGTATTATTATTTTAAAAAGAAGAGAGAAAATTTTAGGGTGAAATAGTATTTTTTTTAAGTGGTTGTGAGTAGAGAGAGATAAAATATTTGGAGGACACAATGTTCACTAGCAAATTTGGAGGAGACATTGTTCATTCTCTATAATTTTTTAATATTTTTTTAAAAGTGGTTGTGAGTACAGGAGAGAGAAAAGGTAATGATAAAAGTATAGAATAAGTACTATTAAATAGAAAATGAGAGAAAGATAATGACTTTTAGTGTAATTATAGAGATCGAGATAGAGCAGCCATTGTGAATACTCTAATATAATTAAATAATGTACAACTAATCTATTGGTTAACAATAAATGATATTTTCACACGGGATTTCAGCTAGCGAACATTAGAAAAGGTTAGAGAGCATTTTCCTGATAGCTTTTTCTTTTTCCTTTCCCTCATAATTTTTTAATAATATTTAAAAATAACATTATTATACATACTTTTTCTATTTATTTTAACTTTTAGCAAGGGTAAATAAAACATTATTCACAATAAAATCTCCATCCCCCATCCACTTACAACCAATCACAATCACATATTACACTAAACCCCATTAAATTTTCTCTCTCCTCCACTCACAACCACTTTCAACAAATATTAAAAATAACTACAGTTTTTCAGTTTTCCCTAAAAGATCTCCAAAGAACCCAATATTTACCACACACTGTAGATTCCCATTTTCTTCACTCACAATCACCCCCAACCCCATAAAAATTATAGGGTTTTGACACCCAGTTTTTTAGGGGTTCTACTCTTCACAGCTGCATAACATAGAAATTTAACAGTATACAATAATATAACTTTGTGAAGACGTTGTTGAACTCCCTCAACTACTCACTCAGAGACTTGAAATACTCAGTGGCTCTCCTTCGTTAACTCCGCCATCTTCTTCTCGACGAACGTCCCAAAGCTCCATCACTTCTCCATATATACACATCTCTCTCTCTTCTATCATCATGCAATCAACAATGTCTCTCTCTCTATCTTCTTCTTCTTCTTCTCCGATCACCGTCCGATCCAATACCGGATCAACCTCCTCCTCCCCAATGTCTTCTCCAGTCAGCTCCGGTTTTGCGGACTCAGAAGAGAAGCCTTCACTGGAACCAGATCGCTTTCTAGTAATAATAATAATAATACTAAGAATGCGGTTATGTTTAAGCGACTGTGTCCGAAGACGAAGGTTTCGGCTTCGTTGAACGGAAACGGAGCTCAATCCAAGGGTTTTGATTATGATCTGGTTATTATTGGCGCTGGTGTTGGTGGTCATGGTGCTGCTCTTCATGCTGTTGAGAAAGTATTGCTAATTATTTACTTTTCTGTTTGTTTTATTGTTTTTGTAGAGTAATAAATGACACTATGAACTTTCAGTTTAGTTGCTAAGGATAATCACACTTGCATAGTTGTCATAGATTTATGCTTGATTTGCTATCGATTGCTTTCGCAGGGATGGCTGTGAGCCAAACAGATAATGTACCTTGCTTTGTTTCTTGTGAGTGAAATCGAGTCGAAATTAAGTGTAAATGTAAGATGGATTATGAGAATCGGGTTGTTATTAGCCGATGGATCATAGTTTAGATTATTAAAATCCACTTTGCTGCTGTAGATGTTTATGTATTGCGGAAAATAAGATGTTTTTAGTTAAGGGAGAATGGGAAATAGACTTATTAATTGATTTGATTTAGGTTTTTGTAAGAACTGAGAATGTGAACTTAGTTGAACTGTTGGTGTGCACATGTCTTAAAAGATAATTTAAGGTAGTATATTCATTGATTCAGTATTTCAGTGAACTGTAATTTCCTTGAATATCTTTCGGGAATCCTTTAGCTCTGATAAAAACGTCTGTAGCTAGTTTTCTTTCAAGAAAGAATGTTATTTACGAATGTTGATGGATAGTTGTATACAGTAGTAAGATATTTTACAAAGAAATGAAAGCGCTGTAATGATGGCTTTTGATGTTTGAAGTTGAGATAATGATAATCAGTTCTTTTGGACATGTATTTAGTTATATACAGTAGTAAGATATTTTTGTTTAATTAAGCATGAATTTGACATCTGCAGGGTCTGAAAACGGCCATCATCGAAGGTGATGTGGTTGGTGGAACATGTGTTAATCGTGGTTGTGTTCCTTCCAAAGCCCTTCTTGCTGTTAGTGGGCGCATGCGGGAGCTTCAGAATGAACACCATATGAAGTCTTTTGGTTTACAGGTATATCTATAACTTTGTGCGGAAATATTTGTAGTTTATAGCATTATTAGCATCTATGTATTCTCTTCCATATATATGTATCTCATTGTACCTTAATCACATAAAGTCAAGTTACAAAAAATAAGTGGACTTAGGAAATAAATCGACTGCGGTGAGTTGTGTCAACCACACAGTAAAAGAACAAAGAGTACAGAATATGAAAGTTCACTATTTGTACTCAAATAGCAAAGTTAGGCTCGGTCTTAACCCTTAAGGCCTTGTTTAGTTGCTTCCCTGATTGTGTATACAACTCATTAGCCATGCAGTCGTTCTTGGCTTCACTGGCAGGCCAAAGATATTAATTAAGTGAAGTCACCGTTTTAGTAAACCGAGTCAACACATCAATTCATGTAAAGACTAAATGAGAAAAATCAGTGGAATAATTCCAAAATATAGACTGTAGTTTGCACCCCCTTTTGGGGTGTATTCATTGATTCTAGTATGCTAGTACCATATGGTTTCAGTTTTCGCATGCTGTCGTCGTAAGCTAAAAGAATCTTAATGACTTCTTCCTCCCCGAACATAATTGTTTCCAGCTGGTATAGTATTTTCAAGCATTAAGCTTTATCAAGAAATTGCTTAGAATTTAGTCCTCAAACCATGGCACCTGACTAAATTACTAGAATTTACTAACCCAGTAACCCATGATAATTTATATTGGCAGGTTGCAGCTGCTGGGTATGACAGACAGGGGGTAGCTGATCATGCAGAAAACCTTGCCACCAAAATTCGAAATAATTTGACCAATTCTTTGAAATCTCTTGGTGTGGACATACTGACAGGTGTTGGCACTGTTGTGGTATGTCCTGTATTGGCGGTCATTTGATCAGAAATACCGTTCACCTTTTTCTGATTAATTTCATCAGATCATACCAACACCTTATGTTCAATTTGTTATGAATGTATATGCAGGGTCCACAAAAGGTGAAATATGGAAAAGCTGGGGGCAGCGAGACAGTTATTACAGCAAAGGACATTATTATAGCTACTGGATCAGTACCATTTGTCCCTAAGGGAGTTGAAGTTGATGGTAAGTACTGGTTTTCTCTGTCCGCTAGTTGAGCTATGACCTATAATAACAGTTTTAGCTAAAAGAAAGAATAAAGAACTTTAGAAATGGAGCTAAATAAGAGAGTATCCATTGGACATTCTATTTGGAAAGTCTTACGAGAATCATATATACTTGGGTACATTTTAGGATCCTTGATACTGTAGAAATTCTAGTGAAAATAGACGAGAAACATTATCTTTCCCTTTATAGTTTGTGTATCATCTACCAACTTGATTCCATTGATAAAGTTATTCCTTTTTTGCGTACAAATTATCTTGCTTGAAATATTTTCATTTATGTTATTACTGGTGTCTTGATAACCTTCAATTGGGTTCAAAAGTGATTGTAAGATTGAAAATGCAAACGAGTAGTTCAATAGCTAGTTTGATGATGGCTATTTTTAGTGGTTTTGTTGTAAAAAGTGGCTTACAATTACAAAGAAATTACCATCTATGTACATAACACAATTATGTTAAGTATATTTTGTTGGTTCTATATTTACTTAGCTTCCTATTTCCAAGAACATATGAATCTTAGGCAGGAAATAACTGTTATAATACCTTCATAATTGTCACTGATCAGCTACCTGCAGGCAAAACCGTAATAACCAGTGATCATGCACTAAAGTTAGAGACAGTGCCTGAGTGGATAGTTATTGTTGGAAGTGGTTACATTGGTCTTGAATTCAGTGATGTTTATACAGCACTTGGAAGTGAGGTGGGCATTACTAATACTTTCTGAACACATTTTCCATGAACTAAATTACGTTCAAGCCTTTTTTCCTTTCCTTTTTTTTTTCTTCTTCTTGTTTTACCTCATCTACGATGAAATGATTTGATACCATCTCATAATCAACTGAATTCTAAGAAAAAAAAAAGACCAATGCAGTTTTTGCTACATCCTTACATAAAGAAACATGGATATATTCTTGTGTTGCATTATTTATCTGTTGCTTGATGCGTTTGAGTTCATCCAGGTTGTTAAGCTTGAGGTTATACTTTATAGGGTGCTTGTCATTATATTTTGTTATGTTCAATTCAACATTAAAGTAATGTACGTACGCGGGTACTTGTATACACATATATATTTTTGTGTGTAGATAGACAAATGTGCAGAGATGTTTACACACACACTGTGTGTGTGCATACGTGCAGTTTACATATTGAGCTCAAGTTATTTTGCTCTATCACATGTTTGTTAGTTGTACGCCCCACTTTCGGTGTGCGCATATAATGTATATATGTGTGGCCCTCGGGGGGCAAGAGTAAAGTTGCACTAGTTTTAACGTTATTTTACTAATTTCGTGAAAATAACGTTAAAAACGACGGACGGTTAATCATGCATCATGTGGTGGCGTTGATAGCCAAAGACAAAGGGGTACATGCACCGATCGGGTTTGTCCCGATGACTAAGTGTTCTGTGCCTTATGTCCAAGGCTTGATACCAAACCACATCGAGCCGGGGGTCTCACTGGAAGCAGCCTCTCTGTTCTTAGGGATAGAGGTAAGGCTGTCTACATCTTACCCTCCTCAGACCCTACCTTAGCTTTGCTATGGATGGGATAAACTGAGTATGATGACGATGACATGTTTGTTAGTTGTCAAATCAGTTGCTCTAGGGACCAATAGACTGCATTAGTCTCTTCAATTACTCTGAACATCAAAATTTACATTCTTTAGTACAATTTTGTTGTATTATTTAAGTAAAATATCATACAGTTTTTTGATAAGGCATGTCATTATATTGCAGGTGACATTCGTAGAAGCTTTAGATCAGTTAATGCCTGGATTTGACCCAGAAATCGGAAAATTGGCTCAAAGGGTTCTTATAAATCCTCGAAAGATTGACTATCATACTGGTGTATTTGCAACAAGGTTTTTACCCTTCTAACCCTTTTTAGGGGCTGGGGTAGACATCAAATTCTCAATGTTCATGATTGTTAAGTTTTTCCGTATTGACAGATCACTCCAGCAAAGGATGGTAAACCTGTAACAATTGAGCTTATAGACGCTAAGACGAAGGAACCAAAAGATACATTGGAGGTGAGTTTGACCCTTCTCAAGTCAAAGTAGTTTCATATTTCCATCACATATTTATACATTTTACGTATTTATTTTCCTTTTGCTATAGGTAGATGCTGCTCTCATTGCAACCGGAAGGGCCCCATTTACACAAGGGCTCGGTTTGGAGAATGTAAGTGAACCTATCAGTATTACATCTAAGCTTCTATGAGTAAGATCAAAGATAAGAGAATACTGAATTAATTAGGTTTTCTTATTATAGGTTAATGTAGAGACACAACGTGGTTTTATTCCTGTTGATGAACGCATGCGAGTTATTGATTCAAAGGGGAAAATTGGTACATTATATCATCCATCTTACCTTATTTTCATCCTCAACATTTATGTATCCTTGACCTAAGTTTGCTGATTAGGTCCCTCATTTATATTGCATTGGTGATGCTAATGGAAAAATGATGCTTGCACATGCAGCAAGTGCCCAGGGAATTTCAGGTGACCATTTTGTTTACTTTGAATTAATCAATTAGTACCAGTTTATTGCTAGTATCTAACTTGGTAATTGTTTCTGTAAAATAGTTGTTGAGCAAGTTTCTGGGAAAGATCATGTTCTTAATCATCTGAGCATCCCAGCTGCATGTTTTACCCATCCTGAAATCAGTATGGTTGGGTTAACTGAGGTATGCTCGTTTTTTTTCACACTTTCCAAAATCCCTCTTTTGTTCCATACGTGTAACTGAGGTGGGGGTGGGGCATATAGGTGCACATTCAGTACAAAACCAATTTTAATTTGAGGATCTTGATTCTTGAGAACAGTGGGAGAGAGAACGAGAGATGATTATGCGGTTACGTAAGCCGTTTTATGTATCACGGTTAAAGCAATACGTACAAAGGTGTTTGTGCGTCGGTTCTCTACTTAAAAGCTGGTTTCATTATTCATATTGAACGGCCTTCTTTTCTTAAAAACGGTTCTGGCTGTAACCTATGTTATAGGCGAACCAAATATAGTTAAACACAATCTATAATGCTAAACACACTATCTTTCACTCTGAAAAAGCAGATCAAATATCACCCTTATGAATTTGAGCAGAACAAACTATTATTTTATTTTTTATTTTCTGTTTGGTGCATGTCAAGAAAGGAAGATAATAATCCTTGCATGTATTACTCTGGCTTTAAGATCTTTGAAAATGTCACATAGTTTACTCTGTAATTATAAAGCTCTTCTGAGCAGTTTTGGTTATAAACTTGCAGCCCCAAGCAAGAGAAAAAGCTGAGAAGGAAGGATTCGAAATCAGTATTGCCAAGACTAGCTTTAAGGCCAACACCAAAGCCCTTGCTGAAAACGAAGGAGAGGGGATGGCTAAGGTAATTAATTACTAATCATGCATCTATTGTATGAGCGGCAAAAAAGGTGGGCTGGGTCGGGTACGGCACCTCCTTGCCGTTTCCGTGCATCAGAGGGTTTCACCCATTATTGTTATTTTTTTTATTATTAATGATAACATGATTCTATTGAAAATACACTTTACAAATATTTGTGAAGTGTTTTTTAATCCTTTATAACCAGATGGCAAGCAAAGACTCGTGTATCTTTTCTCTAAGTGGTTGCAAATTCGCTCAAGCCCTTTTGTTTTTTTCTTGCAGTTGATTTACAGGCCCGACAATGGAGAGATCCTTGGTGTTCATATATTTGGCATGCACGCTGCAGACCTCATCCACGAAGCATCAAATGCAATTGCTTTAGGAACACGTATACAGGTTCGAATTTATCTACCATTAAAGTTGCATTTCAAACATATCAGGATAATTCTGTTTCCAACTAAAGTTTACAAAACAAATGAAAGCACAAATGATAGGGTTTGGATCTTCGGTGAGAATGATTTTCTTTCGCGGTGCTAGGGCGTTCATTTCGTTTCTCTAATTCATCTCCAACGGGCCAATTAAAAAAATCGACTAAAATTGAAACGGGTCAAATAGCTTAAAAGTCACCTAAGTGTATATTCAACTTCCTATAACCTCCCTAGACACTTTATTCACAACAGTTAATTACTACGTATTTATTAAATTTTATTATCTGTAATCGTATTGAATATATTAATTATTTTTATATAAACAAAGGACAAAGTTCAATACTATGATTGATAACATTTGAATTATGCAGGACATCAAGTATGCTGTTCATGCCCATCCAACCTTGTCCGAAGTGATTGATGAACTGTTCAAATCAGCTAAGGTAAATTATTCTACGCTGTTCATTGATTTTTACTTTTCATGCAAAAAAAAGGTTGATATAAAACTAGAGACTTCATGTACGAATTGCAGGTAAGTGGGGAAGTCTCCTTATTTCCTCAACTGAGATTATCTCTCCTTTTACAATGGTATAATAAGACCGCACGATCTAAAAAAATAATTTTCTCAACACGTACCTCTTAAATCAAAATCTCTGTTTTTACAATGTCAATGTAGCTGGCAATTTCAACCCGGTCTATACATGAAAACCAAGTTAATGACTTGTATTGGGTAAAATACAGGAAATCCAGCTAAAAATCAAACGGTTGAAATGACCAAACTAGTTAAAACAAGTCAAAAACCATCTTTAAGTTTTATTTCCTCAATATAGGTTTTAAGCTTTTAATCGTATTTAGTACATTCATATGCGCAATAAAATGGGCAAAAAGTGTTGAACAGTTAGCCAGACGGTTTTGATGTGCGCATAATATACTTGTTAAGTTATCCAAAATGCCTGATCTACCCACTTTTCCACCTCTACGCATGACATTTAGAAATGATGCACATTGTTGTGCAGGTTAAAAACGAGGCTTCTAGGGCGGTTGGTGAACCAGTTGCAGTCTAAGCTCAGTTGATGGATTTTTATCTTATCAAGAAGCCCTGGATCGTTCGCTGTGACATAAATCCAATGCACGTTTCTTTTTTCTGGGGCACTTGCTAGTTACCTACCTATCAAGAGATTGAAATTTTGATATTTTAGTTATGTTGCTATTAGTTTTACCTGTTTCGCCTCTAAATTTGATTATTATGAGTTTAAACAGAAAATTAGAATAATAATCACTTATACTCAACGGGTTAAGACTGTAATAGCTTATTTCGTGTTTTTAATATTATCTTTTATTTAAATTATTCTAATTAGCAAAGCAAAGGTGCAATGCTTTGTTGTACATCTTGCTTTAATGATTTCATGTGCATTGTTTGGTTGTAAGATGTGCATAGAAGATTGTACTTTGGTATATTCAAAGCCATGTGCTGCTTAATTTCTCAGCTGCCACGTCTCTCATACGTGTCGTTTATTTGCTTTTTTTTTTTCTTTTTCTAAAGCCTTATTTGAGTCATCGCATGTGTGCAAGAATAGAGAGAGAAAGAAGGTCTAGGAATAGAGAGAGAGGGAAGGAAGGAGGAGCCGAGTAGCCGACCATGGCCTCCGACTAGCCATGACGCTACACCTTCACCACTGCTACACAACCATCATCGTTACACCGTCACCCTCGCCCTCACCGTCGCAACAGCTCTAACTCGCAAACACAACACCTGCTCTCTCTCTCTCTCTCTCTCACACACACACACACAAACTCACACATATCATCACATCTGGATGGTGATGAGCGATTTTTGGCGTCGGAGCAACTGTTTCGAGCACCCGACGAGAGGTATTTTTTACACGTTACATATTTTTTGCTTGATTCGATCTACTGCTTTTGCTGATGAATCTGTTGTGTTGTATTGTTTCGGTGTCAACAGGAAGGGGAAAGGTTGCAGTTGTTGTTGGTGAGAAGAAGGGTGTCGGTGGTTGGTGTTGAAAGGTGACCGGAGACGATGGTCGTGATCGTTATTTGAAGGTGTAGAGTTGTCAGGTTACGATCGGAGACCGAGGAAAGGGTTTAACAGAGGAGGAGAAGCGGTTGTCGCTGGTATAAAAAATCATAAAAGACACCGGTCGGAGTGAGGCTGGTTATGGTGGCGGTGGTAAAAGACCAGGCGGCTGGCGGCTGCATCAGCAACGACAGGCTCCAGGGGTGGCGGTAGCCACTGTCTCCGGTGACCCAAGTGGTGACTGTAGACGACGATAAACACGGGCTAAACTTGCATACACCAACAGATTCAACGGTCGTCTCATAACCGGCTTTGCTTTATCTCCGCGGCCATCCCTACGATGTTTGATTGCTGGAGATGATGCTTTCAAGGCGGAGACGTGATGGTGCAGTGGCCGGCGGCTAGATCTTAAAGCATGTGGTGGTGTTCGTCTAGGATGGTGGCGGTGGTGTTCGCCTGCGTTGTTGTGGTTGTGTTTGTCTAGAAGGGTGGTGTAGTGGTAGTGGTTGTCATTAGGTGTTGATGGGGAGACAAACAAGCTTTATTAAATGGAAAAGATGGTAAAAAAAAAAGAGTCTAAAAACACATCGAGACAACACATGTAGGGAATAGTCCAATCAATTAATAAAAGCAAATATGTAGGTTTAATAAAAAATATATCCAAAGTAAAATCTTTTTTTATTTATTTAAAATCCTTTTTAACTATGAACTACCTATCTGAATTTTTTCTTTATCTTTTAGCTATCAAAGGGTTAATAATGATAAAGATATTAATAGTAATAAATATTATTATAATTTGTAATACTAGATGTTAGAATACATTCTAGAAAACTTATTGTTCAAAACCACCAGATATGAAAATGTTATTTACATTGTTTAAAGATTTGAATATCTATCTCCATCTTTAGTTCCTTCGGGTTTAACAATCATGTTTAGCTCTATCAATATGTAAGAGTCAGTGAAGGTATGATTAGATTTTCGTTATGTGACAAACTGAGCGTCGTTCAACATGATACATTTTCATTCTACGGTATTAATTGGGGTTAATGTGCGTTTATTGTGGTTTCTATAATAAGTCCTTCTCAACTACGCATGTCGGTTTATTTCTCTATAATAAGTCCTTCTCAACTACGCATGTCGGTTTATTTCTCTATACACACTTTATGATTTTTTAAACCGAAACGGCTATA
The DNA here is from genome assembly GCA_030844895.1 of Ambrosia x helenae. Taxonomy (NCBI): domain Eukaryota; kingdom Viridiplantae; phylum Streptophyta; class Magnoliopsida; order Asterales; family Asteraceae; genus Ambrosia; species Ambrosia x helenae. The sequence goes on from JAUTDX010003032.1 coordinate 23,347, forward strand.
CAGATTAGACTGAGTTGAACTGATGAGTAAGTCGAGACATGCACTTTCATATGGTTACTGCATGACACAACTCTTGGAATGGGCCCACTGCACATTGTCCACTGATCACATAACGCTTGGACGAATCCCTTTGACGTTTATAATGTACCCGCGCCGCAACGCGCGCGGGGCTAATAACTAGTTATCTATAATTCTCATCTTAGGAGGTCTATTACTGATGTAACAAAAACTACAGTACATATTTTTTATATGAAATAGAAGTATACCCGTTTTTAAATTCTTTAAATTTCAAAGTATAAAATTATGTGGTTGTTAAAAAAAAGTTAATTTTATTATACCTAGGAAAAACAAAACATGATAGCAAAAAGAAACCATTGATGAAACATATTGCTAAAGCTAGTGTCACTTGACGGTGCTAACAAATTCTTCATAGCTTTCTGTATCAATTTTTTTTTATAACTCTAGTTGTTTACATTGTAAAACCTAATACGATAGTTTACTAGGGCTAAGATCAGGGCGAACCTTGGTTCTTAAATCGGTGGGGCCGGACTTAATTTTTTTCGATCAGTAGTGGCAAATCGGCGGGGGCTGAACTCAACCCAGACTCAATTTACATACGAAAATCGTAAATTTCCAATGTTGAGCCAAAAAACAGGGACAGGGGGCAGGGCCACCCTGGCCCTTTAAATCTTTCGCCTCTGGTTAAGATCAAATACACAACGAAAGAAAAATAGGAAATCATTGGAAAAGTATCAAACAGACCTGATTGAACTCATTCAAGCGATACTAGAACTATCTCATCAAACCCTACGATCTTAGTTTTTAGGTTTTCATTTTTTATTTTATTTTTAGCTTGTAGGTTTTAGAATTTACGTTATATTATTGTATCTTTTATGTAGCATTTTGTTTTTTTTTTCATCATTGTGTTATTTTTACGATTAATTGTCTTTGTGTTATTTTGTATTGATGTAACCCTTTTAACTTTTTGTTACACTTTATTGATAACCACGCCCTACTCTACTTAACCTCTCACAAAACTTTATCCATCTTAAAAGAAAAAGGTAAAGGGGGTATGTGTTCAAAGCCCTTCCCTCGTGAGAACTAACCATGTGTACTAGGTTTGTGACACATAAACTCCACGCGGCAACTATACATCAACACCCTCGATCTGACCCTATCCTATCCAACATATATCTTACTATAAATATCCTTAACATGGACAAGACAATAACCAAAAACATACCAAATAAAGAAAAAAAAACAACATAAACTAATAATAATAATGTCGGGAGCTCAAGGAACTTTGCCCCCAGGAAGCACGACGGCTACGACATATCATTCGGTACAAGGAGAGAACAAGAGTCGAATGGATATCCACTCGAAGGAAGACGAGGGTAAGGTTCAGATCGATAAGTTACAAGACAAGGTGGAAGATTGTGCTGGCCGCGGCGGCCCTATTTTCGGCGATGCGGTATCCGAAACAGTCGAAGCGCAAGAACAGGGCCGCCGCGACAAACCGGATCCCGGTGTTACCGGGGACCGGATAGATTGATCATGGTTATGGGTTTAAGTTGGATGATGTGAAGTTTTTTGTGTGATTGTTGTCGTCTTTGCTTTGTACTCTTGGTTTATAGTGTTTAATTAATATGTAGCTTATGTAGATGTAACAAGTTTCACATCATTGGACATAATATTCACATCATGTTTAAATATGTGTTGCTAGACGTGGTATATGAAACTGAATGACTAATAAATTATGTTGGTTGTAATATAACAAATGAAGCTCATGATAATGAAAAAAAAAGTAAAAACAATCGAACTTATCAAGATCTAACTTTATAAGACAACGATAAACAAATACATGGAAACAAATCCAATAGTGGGTTTTTATAGGTGAGTTTGGGGGCAGAAGACAATTTTAAATGTGACTTGACTATTTTGTCCCAGACTTAACCCAAGTAAGTCTTTGGACTGCTTTGGCCTATTTCTTCAAAAGTCAGGGACTGTTTAAGCAATTTTTAAAAGTTTCGACTGGAGTGGCATATTGGCCCAAACCGCAGGGACAGTTTTGAAAATTAACTCTTTATAATATGAATTTATACATGACTTAACCAAATTGCCCCTGACATAACGTCAAAAAGTTAACTGGGTCTTTGGATTGTTTTGGCCTATTTCTTCAAAAGTCAGGGACTGTTCAAGCAATATTTAAAAGTTTGGTCTGGAGTGGCATATTAGGCCAAACCACATGGACGGTTTTGGTAATTTACTCTTAAGGCAGTTGGTCCAGACAACATACCGATTGAGGTGTAGAAGTGTCTTGGAGAGGAATGAGTCTAATGGTTAACTACTTTGTTCAACTGTATTTTGAAATCTAAACAAATTCCAGAGCAGTGGAGGAGTAGTGTCATAGTGCCTTTGTATAAGAACAAAGGCGATGCCCAATGTTGTGGGAATTACAGAGGTATTAAGTAGTTAAGTCATACTATGAAATTATGGGAAATGATTATTGGGAATAGAATTAAAAGAGAAACTTAGGTTACGGTAAACCAATTTGGTTTCATGCTAGGGCGGTCAACTACGGAGGCAATACACATTCTAAGGAGGTTGATGGAAAAGTATAGGGAGAAAAAGTGGGATCTTCATATGGCCTTTATAGATTTTGAAAAGGCATATGACAGTATGCCACGTAAACTGATTTGGGATAGTCTAGAGAGTAGAGGGATCCCTGAGAGGTATATAGACTTAATTAAGGATATGTACAGTAGGACTGAAACTAGTGTTCGCGCGCCTCTAGGAGATACCGATTCCTTCCCGGTGGAGGTAGGACTCCACCAAGGATATGCGTTGAGTCCGTTCCTTTTTTCAGTTGTCTTGGATGAGTTGTCCAAGTCGATTCAGGAGTCAGTGCCGTGGTGCATGCTTTTTGCAAATGATATCGTGTTAGTTGCAGAGTCCAAACATAGTTTGTATGAGAAGCTTGAGAGTTGGTGTGCAACTTTAGAGGACAAGGGTTTAAGGATAAGCCTTTCGAAAACTGAGTACATGTATTGTGGTTTCAGTGGTGCAAGTCACGATGAAAATACTCAAGTTTCGATTGAAGGTTAAGTTGTCCCGTAGGTAACTAAGTTCAAGTACTTAGGATCATTTTTTTAGGAGGATGAGGAGCTTGATAGTGATGTCACCCACTGCATACAAGCTGGTTGGTGTAGGTGGAGGGCCGCCAGTGGGGTTTTATGTGACAAAAGGTTCCAAACTAAATTAAAGGGAAAATTCTATAGGGTTGCAGTTAGACCTGCTATGTTATATGGGATAGATTGTTGGGCCATCAAAAAGACAAAAGCGCGCAAGATGGAGGTAGCATAAATGAGAATGCTAAGGTGGATGTGCGGGCACACTAGGGTATACCGAATTATCAGGGAAAGGTTAGGGTTAGCTAGTATATCTGAAAAGATAAAGGAGGGAAGATTAAGATAGTATGGGCATGTGAAGAGGAGGCAAAGGACGGCCCAGTTAGAGTAGTGGAAACCCTCACTCTAGAGGGAAAGAGGTGTAGAGGAAGACCCAAATTGACTTGGGATGAGCGGATTAGGCATGATTTGGTAGAGTTGCACCTCTCTGAGGACATGGTCGAGGATAGGAGTTCGTGGAGGCACAAGATTAAGGTTAAGGATTATTAGGGAGTGTTGGGTTGATCATAGCGTGGCTCTAGGAGCTTAGACTTTTCTTACACTGGTAGGAGGTAGGTATAAGTGACTTGTCTTTTTGGGTGTTTATGGTTTATGTTGTTTTTGATGGCAAATACTTGTGTTTTACTATGTGGCGCTTTTAATGTTTCTAGAAATTCAGTAGCTCTTTATTAGTTTCATGCGTTGTTTGCTTGTCGATTGTATGTTGTCAAGCCAGGGGTCTCTCTGGAAGCAGCCTCTCTATCTGCAAGGATAGGGGTAAGGTCTGGCTACATCCCACCCTCCCCAGACCTTACTCTTAGCTTTGCTAATTATAGGATTTACTGGGTAAGGTTGTTGTTGTTGTTGTTGTACTCTTAATTAAAATAAAACAAATAGATTCCAGCTGTAAAAGATCAATCCCAGTCGGTTTAACCTGGGTCTTCGACTTGATCTTGCACCTAGGTTGGTCCTGATGGGTCTATGTCATTGTACGGGCTTGAGTCATTGTTTGGGCCGGATTACTTGGCCCGATTGCATCATTCTCCCCCAAAGGACTCGTCCTCGAGTCAAACGGGGTCATCTACCTCAGGAATAAATGGAGATAGATCAGCAACATTGAAAGTTGCTGAAACATTGTAATGCCCAGGCAAATCGATCTTATAGGCGTTGTTATTCACGCGTCTCAGAATTTTGAACGGACCATCCGCCCGATATTTCAACTTACTCGAACAACCACCTGGAAAACGCCCTTTGCTCAGGTGAACCCAAACAAGATCACCCTCATGGAAGACCACTTTCTTACGTCTCACATTGGCATGTCGCTGATACACCATATTGTTGTTAATTGTAACAGTACGGATTTCTGAGAAGACTAACATGGACCATTGTATGACACCCTAGGCAAATCCCACATCGGCCGTGGCCAGGAGAGATCCTTGGTTCATAAGTAATCCAAAGCCTCTTAAATCACCAACGCGTTTTGGGCTTAATGTTAGTGGATGAGAGGAGAACTCCACAGTTAAGCGTGCTCAGGTGGGAGTAGTACTAGGATGGGTGACCTCCTGGGAAGTCTACACCAGGGCAACCAAAAACAAATCCGTGAGCTCTGGATGGGCAACCCATCAGGGCAAAGCGGACAATATTGGTGGTGAGAGGGGCCGGATGTTACAAATGGTATCAGAGCCACTCCTGTGTCGTTCGAGATGGTGGGGCAAACCTCATCGAGGACGATGAGTCCCTAAGGGGGGGTGATTGTAACAGTACGGATTTCTGAGAAGACTAACATGGACCATTGTATGACACCCTAGGCAAATCCCACATCGGCCGTGGCCAGGAGAGATCCTTGGTTCATAAGTAATCAAAGCCTCTTAAATCACCAACGCGTTTTGGGCTTAATGTTAGTGGATGAGAGGAGAACTCCACAGTTAAGCGTGCTCAGGTGGGAGTAGTACTAGGATGGGTGACCTCCTGGGAAGTCTACACCAGGGCAACCAAAAACAAATCCGTGAGCTCTGGATGGGCAACCCATCAGGGCAAAGCGGACAATATTGGTGGTGAGAGGGGCGGATGTTACATTAATAATCTTGTCCCGAACTTGTTGATGAATGAGCTTGATTTGTGCTGCCCGGTCCTTTCCTTCAGCGCTAAAATACTCTGTAGCTGGCGAAGGTGCAAGGTCTAAAGGTGTAAACGGATTTCCCGCGTAAACTATGAGAAATGGACTCATCCCGGTGGAGCGATGAGTGGACCTATTATAAGCAAATTCAGCCTAAGGAAGAGCTAAATCCCATTGCCTCGGATTAGACCCAACTAGGCTGCGTAACAAATTACCCAAAATTCGATTTGTGACCTCTATTTGCCCATCACTTTGTGGGTGATGTGCATTACTAAGATTAAGATGAGACCCCAACCTTTTCCATAGTGTCGCCAAAAATGCCCCACAAATTTAACATCCTTATCAGAAGTCAAAGTCTTTGGCACGCCATGCAACCGCACAATCTCAGTAAAGTATAAATGAGTAATTTGGCTTGCATCATAGGCCTTAGCACACGGAACAAAATGGGCCTGAAGAAACAAATAGTCTAATCTCCTTTAGGGGATGATAGACTAGAGTTACCACAGGGTTGATCCTTCACTAGCACTTCCTGGATTGACTAACCTGCAAGTAAAGTATGACGTGGGTAGGGAGACGACTACACAAGGTAGTAGTTTATAACAAAAACGGGGTGAATGGGGATACTATCAAGTGTGATAGCTCTTTGGGTTAGCAAAAAGTGTCCTCTCTATTAGGGATATGATCCCTTATATAGAGGTGGATGTATGCCACCATTACCCAAAACCCTAATCGTAATGGGCCAGGCCCGATTAGGGTTGTCTCCACTACCCAAAACTATATTAGTAAAGTAGTTAAGAGGAAGCTATAAATAAGGAAATATGGAACGTATACCGCTTTTACTGCTCCCGCGCGCGTATATCACTCCATGATTGTAGGGAGTCCGTTGTTATCTTCCTTGCTGGAGAAGCTTCCCTTATGCGCGGAAGGTTGTTCCGCGGGTGTGTATTCGGGTTTGGGTATGCTTTGCGCCGTGACAAGTACCCAATCCCATCAAGTCCCCCCAGTCCAGTGTGTACCCTTTCCTTGAGTGTATGAGGGGATAGGGTGGATGCTGGACTTAAGCGTTTGTAGATTGGATGACAGCTCATCCTGCTTTGGTAGTGGATACTGGGCTCTGGTGTCAAATGTTGGTGGATGAGAGAAGTTGTGCGGAGTATGGAAGAAGCGGAATGTGGAAAATGCGGAGTGCGGAGAACGGTACTTTCGTTGCCGTAAGTTATCCGTGGCGGTGGACATGTCATGCTGGTGGAAGACAGTTGTCTTTCTCTGAGCATCTGCTTGGAGAGAGAGTGAGAGAGTAGCGTCTGTGACAAGCTGTACCCTGTCAGTTGGTGTCACATCAAGCGGAAAAGCGAATACATGTGTCAGGCGCGTGATTGTTTAAGGCGCGTGCGCCGCCTGTTTAACTGCTCCAGAACACGTGTCACAATCTCAATGGTTGAGTTTTCCAAGGGTCATACGCAGGTATCCAGGCTGACGTCATCCGTATTTATTGCACATGGTATATAATGATTTCAAAACGGCAGTTTCTCATTTTGCCACCTCTTTCTCTCTGACCTTTTCAATTTCTCTCATTCCACACATCCTTGTCACCTACTTCTCTGTATTTTGACAATGTCTCAAGATTCCTCTGCTCATGTGGATCAGCCGAAGGCCCTGAGAAAAAGGGAAAAGGGGATTGACACCACTGTTATCAAGTGGGATGCAACCTCCTTTGCCACTTTTGTCGATCATTATGGTCTTGAAGCCGATTGGGAGCCGGAGTTGCCGGCCGTTGGCAAGACAGCGTTGGAGGCCTCGCGGGGAAGATCACTTGTATGAGGCTTTCTTTACCAGGTGCTGCTTTCGTCTCCCAATCATAAAGTTTCTAGTAAGTGTCTTTATGAAATATGGAGTTCATCCTACACAGATGATTCCGTTTGGTTTGTCTAGGATAACCATTTTGAGGCCATGTGTCGATCTTTAGACATGGAACCGACCTTCAAAATGTTAAATGTGTTTTATGTTCTTGAAGACGCTCGCGGTGGCCGGGGTGGTATAGTGTCTCTCCTCGGAGAAAAGTGACACAAGTTGTGTCGGAAACCCCCAAATCCATGTATGATTGGAAAGAGAAATTCTTTTTTGTCAATAGGGGTGTCATCCCTGCCCCTTTGCAGTGGATGAGTGTTAGTGTAAAGGAGAGGATTGCTGAGTTCCCACCCATGGTGAACTACAAAAACCAGCCTTGGTACAAGGCGTTGTGCGCTCATGCCACACCGTTGTCGATGGAGAAATGCCCAGACGGGGTGTTGGTGATGTTAGGACTTAGCCGGTTGGGGAATCCTGAAGGCCATGACCCTACAGCGATGGAAGAAGGTATATACTTCACCGTGAAGTCTGTGTTCCCCTTCTGCTCTGTTTATTCTGACTTTGTGAATTTTTGCAGGAGTGACCAAGTTTGGTCTGTTCGCGGCAAGAGGTGCCGCGAAGCTGTTATATGTGGTTCTGCCTGACGGACACCGTTGGTGATTGAACGGTTGGAGCAGAACTTCATGATGCCCCAACTCGTGGATCCACCACGCCATTATATGCGGACAGGTTAGTCAATAATTGACCCTCTGTTTAATTTATTATACCTGCGGAGAACTCTTGCGCCCGAAGGGTTGCGCAGTTGTGTGCGGTTTCCGCGTATTGACCCACCGTGCCCTTCGTGACAGGCGCAGGGATTCGACCCCTGAAGAAGGTTGTGATTGACCTGGAAACAAACTCTCAAGGTCGTAAAAAAGAGAGCTTGTACAGGTGACTTTATCCTCGTTTACTGTCCTTGTGGACTGTTTGTTAATCCCTGTCTCGTTGGTTGCAGGTGTTGGACCAAAGCGACAGAGGAAGAAATCGAGGAAGAGCAAGAAAGTAGAGTCCTCTTCCGCTCTGCCAAACGAGGATGATGAAGCAACAGAGCCTGATGATGAGGTTGCACGTAAGCGCTCTCGACAATCGTCGCCTGCGTTTAACACTGATGAATTGTCTGCGGAGCTATTCCAGAAGCGCCTGGATGACTTTGAGCGGACCAAAGTGCAAGTGCCGAAGCCTACCTCTGAGACTGTGAAAGGGGCTACATCAAGTACTGCGGCCACATCATCTGGTGTTCCGACGAGCTCGGATGTTATGCTGACTGTTAGGCCTCTGCCCAAGCGCAAGCCTATTCTTGTGAAGTCGGTGAAGCAGACTACTGGTGAGTATGTCATTCCAGATTGTGACTACTACTTTTGGTAAATGTATCACGAATGTAACTTGTGACTCTTGTTTAATTGCAGCGATTTTGTCGTCCACGAAGACATTGCCTCCGAAGACTGCGGTGGTGATGACAAAAGTTGCGGAGCCTGTTCCTCCTATTGCAGAGGAGACCAGGCCAGCTGAGAAAGTCAATGTTGATACTAGGCCTTCTGACGTGGCTCGGTTGATAAGTGAGCCCCAGGTGGAAGAAAATGTTGTGGAGACCGGTCTCCTTTGCCTGTGGAAAATCTGTTACCGTCGCAGGATTTAGGCAAGGCTGAGGGAAAGAAAAAGGTGGATGAGTCCTCTGCCTCGGGGGTGCATGCGGATGCGCCCAGCACAATGATGACCACGTTGGTTTTGGAAAAAGAAGGTGCCTTTGTGCAGACATCTGGGGTCTCTCAACCTGGATGAACTGAGACTGTTGCGAAGAAGGCAAGAAAGATATGTTGTCTGCCTCTACGCCGAAGAAGACTGCGACTGAATCTTCTCGCGGGTCTGGAAGGTCTGGTGGTATCAGGGGGAGAGTTGCCCCCCAGACTATGATCCACACAAGCCATATCAACCCCGGTGGGATGTAAGGCAGACTACACGCTTTACTAATCCCTTACATGCTGAAGACTTCATAGCGTATTCCGTTCCTCCCAGTGAGCGAGACTATCAGGACAGTGTCGATCGGAGGTCGCTCTTTTCCGATATGAGTATGAATTTGGCGCTATACTTTAGCGGATTTAGGTCTTTGATGCGTCGGGAAGAATAGTTTCAGCGCGCGTGGCAGTCATTGAAGAGTGCTGAGGAAACACAACTGAAGAGGGAGGAGGAATTTCAATGCTCCCGTCTGGATTCCAGGGCTGAGATGGATCAGGTTAAGGGTCAACTCCGCGATGCGGAGAATGAGATTAGGAAACTGAAGTCTGAGAAGACAGAGGCTGCCAGACTATGGAAGGAGTTTTGTGAGCGGACTAATCTAGACCTCGAGCGTGGTGCAACGCCGTTGAGAAACTCAAGAATGATGTTGCCCGCATGGCCCGCGACGCTGACGAGAAACAGAAAGCCTGTGATGACAAACAAGCTGAGCTATCGGAGACCATCATTAAACTTAAGGAGCAACATGAAGCGCTCATGATGGCAACAGCGCGGATGTCTGAGCTGGAAACACAAGTGAACGTTCTTGTTGGTGAGAAGAACCAGCTTAACGAGGAGAAAGCTTTGTTGGACTCTTCCCGCGTGCAATTAGAAGTTAATCTCCACCAAACACAGAACGAGCTAAAGGAAGCTGCGCAGACTGCCCACGCTGCCCGCGAACGGTTGACATGGATGATGCGCCATGGGATTCACGGGGTAAGTATTTACTTATCTTTCATTTCTTTAGTGTCATGTTTTTTCATTGTTTGAACCTGCATTGTGTGTGGCAGATTTTCAAGCGCGCGTGTGGAATGAGCCCAACTTTGGGGATGCCGTTGCTAAAATTGGCACAACATCATGAAGCGTGGTTTGCAGCTGGGATTTGCTGAGGGTTTCCAGCATCATTCTGCGGGCTTAAAGCTTGAAGATAGTGAATACCACGAGAAGCCGTATGAAGAGGAGGTCACAGCTGCGCAAGAAGAGTTTGAGACTCTCACGTTGATGTGTTTGACGTGGTTGGACCAGTGTTTGAATACGGATGACCCCATCGGCAAACTGTGCGAGTATTTTGAAGAATCGACGTCTTGGTACAGAATTGGAGAAAAAGAGAGCGAAGAGAGGAAGAGGAGCGAAAAGCTGCCGCAGCGCAGGAAGGGGTTGAGTCGTCCACTGCGGCTGCGGGTAGTGGTGCGCTGAATGAAGAGCTTGAGGCCGATGCCTATCTGGATATCACTGACTATGAGTGATTGTTGTTAATTTCAGCTTTTTATTTTGGATTCCAGTAGTATGTTGAACAATATTTGACCTTTCTGAATGTTCTCTTTTCATATTCTGTAATGTGTATTTGTATTATGGCGCGTACTCATGTAATGATAACCTGATGTCAGCTTTGAAAAGGTGCCACCTGTGTCAGTCATGATGATGTCTACTGACAGGCTTGATGGCGTTCCAGTTGGCTGATGTGACTGCTGGCATCCCTACTTGAGTATTTACCATTAATTGTAATTAATGGGCTGCCTCCTCCCTTCTATAAAGGTTAATCCCTGGTTAACGAAGCTAACTTTCATAATCTCATTCCTCTCTTTCTCTTCCATTATCATGTCTTCTCGTTGAAAATCACCAACACTGAACAGAAGCAGTCCAGGGGATGATGATGCTATCTGATCGTCCTCATGTGGTGGAGATGCCTCCAACGGCTCTTGATCGATTGGCCATGTATTGTGGCTATTTACTAGAGACTGAGCGCCATGGGGTTAATGAGCTGGAAGAACAGGGTCCCTCTGGTGCAGTCCCGTTGAAAATGAAGAAGCTGACTGAGCTTGGTGACATTCCAAAAACCCCTAAACTCAGGTTTCGTCGAACACCTACTGGTTGGCAACATGCCTCTTAGTAGTAATGTAGATGCATATAAGTAGTAACCTTTGGTTTTTGGCTGTTTTCTGTTTGCAGTATAGTCATATGATGTTTATAGTATGCTGCTTATGCCATCTCCTTTTATTAGTGGCATATTTTGTGGTTGCAGTCTTTTTTGTAAGCTAGTCTGTGCTTATCTTTAAATGTAATGGTCTTTGAACGTGATGATCATTGTATGTAATGAACAATGAATATAATAGAAAATGGGAATCCATGGGAATCCACTTTATTGAATCAGAAATGAAACTTAGCCATCGGCTGTTATTACAAACATAAAATACAACCTCACAGGTAATAAATGCGTAGTTGAGCTGCGTTCCATGTGCGGGCATTGGGGTGCCATCCAAGCATTCCAGAGATAAGCACCTTTCCCCAATACCTCTTGCACTTTGTATGGGCCTTCCCAATTTGGTGCTAGTTTGCCTGGTTTTTCCGCATTGGACGCTTCATTATTGCGGAAAACATAGTCCCGACGCGGAAGGCTTCTGCTTTGACCTTGGCGTTGTAATATTTCTCTAATTACCGTTTGTAGTTAGCTTCTCTGATGGAGGCCATATCTCTGCGCTCCTCCAACAGGTCTAGGTTCAACTTTAACTCCGTATCATTGTCTTGTTGACTTACCAACAGTATCCTTGGTGATGGGCAACGCACTTCGCGGGTATGACTGCTTCCGTCCCGTATGTGAGACTAAATGGTGTTTCTCCATTGCTTGTCTTGGACAGCGTGCGGTGAGCCCATAGGACGTGGGGGAGTTCGTCCACCCACCCAGTACGCTTTGTACCGAGTCTGGCCTTTATGCCTTCTACTATGCTTCTGTTTGCGCGCTAAACTGTCCGTTTCCCTGCGGATGCGCTACGGAGGTTAATATTTGCTTGATATTCATGGAAGATAACCATTCTTGCAAGTGTTGATCCGGAAACTGTGTTCCATTATCACTTACGATTTCCATTGGTAGGCCAAAACGACAGATGATGAACTCCCCATATGAATTTTTTGATGCTTCGCCCGTCGATGGAGGCAGGAGCTTTGGCTTCTACCCACTTAGTGAAGTAGTCAATTGTACTACCAAGTATTTGACGTTTTCGGGAGCTGTAGGGAAAGGACCCACGAGGTCGATGGCCCATTTCTGGAACGGCCATGCCGCAGTGACGGGCACCAAGTTGTTCTTCGGTCGTAGCGTTCCTGGCGCATTGGCGCTGACAAGACTCGCATTTGCGTAGTTCCAACATGGCATCCATGTGCATTCCTGGCCAATAGTACCCCTGCATTCATTAACTTGGCGACAACCATTCTTGGACGGCGTGTAGTCCACATGATCTTTCGTGTATATCCTTGATGAGGTATGTTGCCTCGCGGAGTCAACACGTCGTAGCAACGGCCTAGGTAGGAGCGCCGATTAAATACTCCCTCGATGACTTGGTAGTGCAATGCTTTGTTTTGGAGCTTGCGAGCCTCTGCCTTGCTTTCGGGAGTGTCCCATGCATGAGGTAGGCTTTGATGGGAGTTATCCATGATGTTTTGCCTGTCTGAACGACGTTTACTTGCTTCTGAGGCACGATGGGCGATCCAGTACCTCCCACCGTTACATCTTTTGCCAAATGGTCAAAAAACTGTCGAGGCCATCTTGCTCAGCGCATCTGCTGGCTTGTTCTGGCTTCGCTTGATGTGTATTTACTTTGCAGTAGGCAAAATCGAGCATGAGGATCTTGGCTTGTTCCAAGTACAAGATCATAGAGCTTCGCGCGCTTCATAGGAGGCGTCAATGTGATTGGCCACCACCTGAGAGTCGACATGAGCTTCCAGTTGTTGCGCACCCATCTTTTTTGCGATGCGTAAGCCCGCTAATAATGCCTCGTATTCCGCCTCATTATTTGTTGTACGGGAAATCAAGACGAATTGCATAAGTGAATTCTTTCCCATCTGGCGTTATCAAACATAAACCTGCTCCAGCCCCATCATCATTGCATGCACCATCTGTGTATAACTCTCATTTTGCTGATGAGTCTGGCGGGGACTGGTCGTGATTTCTTGTTGACACTCGGAGATCTTTTATGCGGGTACTTCGCTGACAAAATCCGTGAGAATTTGCCCTTTGAAGGACGGCCTTGTTTTGTATGTTATTGAGTGTTCACCCAACTCTATTGCCCATTTCGCCAACCGTCCTGATAATTCCGGCTTTCGGAGGATGTCATTGATTCGGAAATATGTCAGGACGTTGATGGGATGCCCTTGAAAATACCTGTGGAGTCTCCGAGAGGCGTGTACTAGTGCGAGGACTAGTTTTTTCCATTGTAGAGTAACGGGTTTCCGCATCTAGTAACGTGCGGCTGACATAATAAATTGGGGTTTGTATGCCCTTTCTATCAACAATGAGAACCTCCCCGACTGCTCTATCCGTGACGGATAAGTAAAGGGTCAATGGCTCTTCCGGAAATGGAGCTGTTAGGTAGGCAGGTTGGCTAAGCATTCTTTCATTTCCATAAATGCCCTTTCTGCCTCCTTGGTCCATTTGAAGTTAGACTTCTTTAGGCAATTCTTCAATGTGTCCACAAATGGGAACGACTTTAAAGCATAGTTTGAGAGGAACCTGTCAGAGCCACCAATCTTCCATTTAGTGTTTTGTACCTCTTTTATGGAAGATGGTGACGGCATGCGCTCAATTGCTTGTATCTTTTCTGGATTTGCGCGGGAAACCATCCTTTGTGACTATAACTCCCAGGAAATTTTCCTTCTTCCATCCCAAAAGAGCATTTGCTTGGGTTGAGCTTCATCCGGACCGCGCGGAGTGATCAAAGGTTTTCAAGATGTCTTACCAACATTTGATCCTCCTCTCTGCTTTTGATGACCAGGTCATCAACATATACCTCAAGATTGACCCCTATCTTCTTACCGAACGCGGTGTCCATCAGTATTTGATACGTGGCGCCTGCGTTTTTAGACCAAAACGACATTTTGGGTGTAACAATAAGTACCTGTGTGTGTCAGTGCGAAAAGATGTTTTGTCCTCACCCTCTTTGGCCATCTGTATCTGGTGATATCCTTTATAGGCGTCGAGGAAGCATTTGAACCTGAATGGTGCCAAGGAATCTACCTTCAAATCAATTTCTGGTAACGGTAACAATCTTTCGGGCATGCCTTTGTTTAAATCTTTATAATCATCGCACATGCGCCAGCTGCCGTTGGACTTTCCTACCATCACTGGGTGGCTACCCATGTTTGGTATCTTGTTTTGCGCAGAATTCCTGCGCTCAACAGTTTGGCTACTTGTTCATTCATGGCCTTTGTTTTCTCCGACCCATGTTGCGCTTCTTCTGTACTATTGGTTCGACTGACTTGTACACATTGAGCTTGTGTTCCGCTATGTGTCGCGGGACGCGCACCATGTCCGCAGGTTGAAAAGCGAACACATCGATATTTTTTATTAGCAGTTGTTTCAAGTGGGGTGCGGATGGTGTCGGAAGATTACTGGGCCAATGATAATCGTTTGATCTGGAAATTTGGGTTGATCACCCATTTTTCCGGATCAGTATGAACCGCTGGCTTCATGACCTTTGCAGGCTTTTGCGCATCGGTGTGTGACAGTTTTTATTTCCGCGGATGAAGGCCACGCTGTTTCGCGTTGGGAAACCGACCATTTGGTGTGGGGGTCGACGCGTTACAGTTGAATTTTGCCAACCCTTCTCGTCCGAGTAAAACTTCGTGTGATGAGTTTATCGGTAAACCATGAAATCGCAACCTCTGTTCGGGATAGCCTCCCATCTGTCCATGTGACAGGGAGCGTGAGCATGCCAAGGGGAATAATCACTTCATGGATGAAACCAGAAATTGGTTCCGTCGTTGGATGAGCCTTGCTTTATCCTCTTTGTCTAACTAGTTGAAGCATTGCTGATACATAATATCTGTGCTGCTTCCGTTGTCAAGGAACATGTATCTGGTGCGGTAATTCCCTATGATTCGGTTATGATTAACGGGGCTGTGGAGGAGGCCCCCTTGACGCGTGGCATGATAACGTCTGCTTCTTTTCCAGGAGTCGTCCTACGCAACCGTGTATGAGCGCTTCTGATGATGTACTATACGTCATGTAGCATTGGTGACGATCCCCACGTTGCACGTGATGGGTATTGAGATTCTTGATCTTCTTCTGAGAGGGCTCGCCTCGTCATGCTGGTCTCTGGCTTCTTTCTCATGTTTTGACTAAATGAGACAACTGGCCTGATTTGATGGCATTTTCGATCTCCATTTTTAGGCTATAACAGTTGTCTGTCAGTTGACCGTAAACCTCATGGTACTCACAGTACTTTATTGTGTCGACATTCCGCCTGTCCCTTGTTAGCTCTCTGGGTTTCGGAAATTGAACTTGCTCGGTTTTCAAGACCTCAGACGGGTTTTGGACAACGGAGTCCACTCATAATTTTTTCTTATATGAGTCTTATGGTCACGTGCATGCTTGCTGTTCAGATAAACCCGCGCGTCTTGGCGGTAGAATACTTGCCTTCTCCGCTGTGTTTGAAATTCGCGACCAGACAGACTACTTTGCTTTTACCTTTATTGTTCGCACTTGCGTTGGTGTTTCCACGTGGTGGAAAATTTTTATTACGCGTAAAGGATCGCTCTGACGATGCGTTGACCTTTGCCGCCTCAATGAGCTCATCCAAGCGGTAGGTTCGCCTTCTTTCCTCGTGAGACATCTCATGAGGTTGTCGTTTCTTATCCCAGTGGATGAAAGCAGCTCTGGTGAGTTCTTCTCCGCCATCCCAGTTAGAGAGCCTCTTTATTATAAGCACAAATATAATTTCCAGAGTCTCAACATCATTTCGCGTGCATAACAAGATTTGAGCCTTGTCTTTTTTGTGTTTCCGGAGATGTGAGAAGTGGTTCTTGAATTTTTTGATGAGGTCATCAAAATCGACTAGACTTCCCACCGGCAAACAATCATACCAGACCCTGTGCGGCACCCGTTAGTGTTTGAACAAACAAGTGACACCATGCCTGAACTGGCCATGGCTTAGAACTGCCGCACAATCGAAGGAATGTAGGTGATCATCTGGGTCGCGCAGACCATCATATTTTCCCAATAGTGTTTGGGAGAGTGCACTCAACGGGCAAAGGTGCAAGCGCGATCCGTGCACAAAACTTGGATCTTTCGGCGAACGATTTTGGCCGATAGGGTTTGCTTAAGTCGTCATCTTGACGTATTTGGTTACTAGCCACAGACTTGGAACGTGGCCTCTGTGTTGAATCCTCAGACTCATAGCCGTCTGGCTCTCCATCCAGGTTGACGTGGTCTTGAACGCGAGTATTTCTACCACGTTCTCCACCACGTACCGCCTGACAAGGCCTCATAGTAGGACGACCATTCGCCTGTTCAGTATCGTCAGAGTCTTCCAGGGTGTCGAAGCTGAGGGTTTTACGAGACTCCATCATAGCTTTTTCCTTTACCAGTTTCTGGTATGCTGCTACTGTCTTGGCACTTTCCTGGGCTAACCATTCACCAGGATCGACCAGGGCTTGTTCGTTTTGCTTCTTCTGGGCTACTGCTGTTGTTCTTTTTGATGGGAACAACTGAAAAGGAGTAGCAGCTTGTTTCTGGTGATGACATTCTTGGTCACAGTGGTTGGCACCCCTATGTCTACATTGTGCTGCACTGCTCCTTCGATGTTAGCAGTGTTGGTGTTTGGTTCAGTTCCAGGATCCATCAGCACCAGTTTTGAAAGATGAGAGATTACCGTAAGGGATGGCGCCAATGAAGAAACAAATAGTCTAAACTCCTTTAGGGGATGATAGACTAGAGTTACCACATGGTTGATCCTTCACTAGCACTTCCTGGATTGGACTAACCTGCAAGTAAAGTATGATGTGGGTAGGGAGACGACTTCACAAGGTAGTAGTTTATAACAAAAACGGGGTGAATGGGGATACTATCAAGTGTGATAGCTCTTTGGGTTATCAAAAAGTGTCCTCTCTATTAGGGATATGATCCCTTATATAGAGGTGGACGTATGCCACCATTACCCAAAACCCTAATCGTATGGGCCAGGCCCGATTAGGGTTGTCTCCACTACCCAAAACTATATTAGTAAAAGTAGTTAAGAGGAAGCTATAATAAGGAAATATGGAACATATACCGCTTTTACCGCGCCCGCCCTGCGCGTGTATCACTCCATGATTTGTAGGGAGTCCGTTGTTATTCCTTGCTGGAGAAGATTCCCTTATGCGCGGAAGGTTGTTCCGCGGGTTTGTATTCCAGGTTTGGGTATGCTTTGCGCCGTGACAAGTACCAATCCCATCAGGGCCATTTTAGAAAAACAGTCCACAACCACCAAGGCCGAATCTTTCTGTCTTTGAGTCCGAGGAAGACCCACCACAACGTCGAGACTAACATCCTCCCATGGCTCATCGAAAACTAGTCGCAGTGTATATAGACCAGCATTGGACTGATGCGTTTTTGCGATGTAACATGTACGACATCGTGCTATTATTTTTGTGACATCCAATTCATCATTGGCCAAAAGAAATGCTCCTTTACTAACTTCAATGTCTTGTCTCGAACCAAAATGTCAAGCAAGAGCCCCTTGATGACCATCTAAAATTATGGCATCACGCAAAAAAACACTTAGGAACACAAGCAAGGCTAACAAAAACCCCTCATGCAATGAATACCCCAGAGGGGGCGTTACTCGACAAGTAGCCCATAAAGTTGAAAATTTGAATCATCCGGATATAATGTCTAAATACTTCAAAGGCATCCAATCGAACTTGTAATGAAGTCAATAAAGCCCGTCGTCTACTGAGAGCATCAACACCTTGTTAGTTGCACCTGATTTATGTCAACGAAAGAAAAGTCTTGTAGAAATTCGACCCATTTAGCATGATGCGATTAAGCTTATGTTGCCTTGAATCAAACGGTGGTTCTGGTGATCAGAGAACAAAGTAAACTCTGTTTGAAGAAGATAATGCCGCCAAAATTCTAAACTCCGAATGATGGCATAGAACTCTTTGTCATATACTATACTTATGCTTGGCTTTACTAAGTTTCTCACTAAAGAATGTTATTGGCCGCCCCTCCTGGCTAAGAACGCCCCAATTCCAAGGCCCGATGCATCACACCCAACCTGAAAAGTGATTTGAAAATTAGGTAAGCAAGGACGGAGTGCCGAGTGATACACCGCTTTAGTTATTCAAAGCTTTCTGTGGTTGTGGTGTCCAACAAAAGGTCTTCCCCCTTCAAACAATCAGTAATAGGTGCTACGACGGTACTGAAATTACGAATAAACCATTGATAAAAGATGTAAATCCATGAAAACTTTGCACCTCAAGAATCGTATGGGTATAGGCCAAGTAGTGAAGTTTCAATTTTAGACTCGTCCATGCGGATCCCACGACCGAAATCAAGTATTTTAAAAATAACACTTCTGAGGACAAAAACACAACAGTTTTCTCGGTTAGCATATAATTTTTGTTCCCTCAAAATAGTAAATACCTGTCGGAGATGGTAGAGATGATGTTGGAATCACGGCTAAAGACAAGGATGTCATCAAAATAAACGACAACACATGACAAATGCGCGACTTAAATATATGATTCATCAACCTCATAAAAGTGCTCGGGGCATTTGAAAATCCGAAAGCCATCACCATCCATTCATACAGTCCATCCCTTTTTTTAAAAGTCGTTATTCGTTCTTCGGGCCGCATTCAGATTTTGTGATACCTACTTCATAAGTTGATTTTAGAAAAAATCGTTGCTCCGTGTAACTGATCTAG
>JAUTDX010003033.1:0-64798 GCA_030844895.1 Ambrosia x helenae
ATAGTTCGCGGAATTGGAACTTTATTCCTATTAAGTTTATCAATTCCGGGTCCGTGGAAACATATATACAAGGTTGTGAAGGATGTTCGGGACGTGGGCTTCGATGTGGCGGGTGCTATTTCGGGTGTTGTGGGTAGAGGTACGGGGGTTCTGTTCTGGATCAATAAATGCAAATGGCTACTGTTTCGGATAGATTGGGTATGGGTTTGAATGGGGTTGGGTGGTGTAAGACTCGATTTTTTTTTCAAAACATGTAAGTGGTAAATAAACCGTACCATTAGATAATCATGTCCAAACATCTTGTTCATCATCCTACCCACAACTAGTCATATTAGTTATAATTACAAAATATCATTCAAGTTGGCTACAATGTAAAATCTATGACCCAATTTCAAAAAGACATGTACACAACACATTAACAACTTGTTAAATGACTCAAAGATCTTCTACTACCATGGTACCCAACCCCCAAAAGAAAACTTGAACGTGCATAGTTCAACCTCCCTTGAGACTTGATCTTCATTCATGCGCTTTACCTAAAACCAATTCAATCAAACAACATTAGTATGCTAAAAACCATATCACCATCTTAACCTTAGAAAGCAAGTAATTCCATGAAACCATGGAAAACTCATACTTCTACCATTCGACCCATTAAGGGCGATTCCACCTTTTTGACCTGTTAAGGGTACTCCCACTATTTTGACCCGTTAAGGGTATTTCTACCGTTTTGACCGTTAGGGTGCTTCTACCATGTGTAAAATTTCTACTAGTCATAAGTTGAGTAACTACAAGGTTACTTCATACTACCATCAATCCGTCAAATTCATCCACAACAATATATATATACATAACAATTATAACAAATACTTTCATTAGCTAATTAGTTGGTGGTAACCAACTTACCTTTGTTGCGCGCACCTTGCTCCGTTATGCTCGCTTGAACCTTCCACCTTCACACCTACATAGTGAAGGAACTTATGCTTTAGATTTTCATGCTCTTACCCATAACCACTCATGGGTCAAAGTAAATAACTATCAAAATCCCATAGTTACAACTTCTACTAACATGTTTATTATGAAAATCTTACAATTTCACATATTCTTCAACACTAGGCATTTTATCATACAATTGGTGTGCATGTTCATACATACAAGTTTTCATTTCATTCCATAATGCATTATCTCTAATTCTACATTTTATTTTTTACAATCAATCCTTCTAGACAACAATCATATTTAATCACAAGAGTTTCCTTGGTGTTGAGGTCCTGTTGACTTTTTAAAAAGTCAACAGAAACCTTCTTCCAACACCCACTTAAAGCACCTTCTTAATTCAGCCCTAAACAAGAATTTAACACATAATCTCTTTAATTCATACCACTACACATAGGAAGCATGCATTTCCTAACCAAAACATGTAATCATCACAACATAGTCATGAAATCCATCCTATTACTTTCAAACCCATCAAACTTTATCCTACCACTTACCAAGAAGATTAGCTTTACTAGTAGGTTAATAATTTGTGAACATGCAGTGGATTTAAGGTATTATTCTTCACCAATTTTCAGCTATGGAGGGTGGTTTGGGTGACACCCTTGTCGCCGCTTCTTCTTCTTCCCTCTGTATTCTCTTTTTTTCTTTCTAACATTACCCATTACCCCCTGATCTTTCTATTATAAGATTCCCACCACTTGTCCAATTCCCACCCCTCAAGAATGAGTTAATTATATAACTAACCCATACTTTTGTCAACTATGGTGCTACCACTTACCCAAGTAACCAACTTGGTAATTTTTATGTTTATTAGGTGTACAACTAACAATGCACTATTTACAACTAGGAGTGCACACTTTTGCATACTTCATATATTTACGCATACATATGTACTCATACCTACCCTATATATATATATACACGTACGTACATATATACATATCTATATTCACATTTATCATACTACATAATATAACATTTTTGGGGTGTTACAAGTC
This sequence comes from Ambrosia x helenae, assembly GCA_030844895.1. NCBI lineage: Eukaryota > Viridiplantae > Streptophyta > Magnoliopsida > Asterales > Asteraceae > Ambrosia > Ambrosia x helenae. Next base: position 1,998 of record JAUTDX010003033.1, read on the forward strand.
TACCCCCTTAAAGAGGTTTCGACCCCGAAACCTTGATACGTACCGAAAAGAGCCGGATAGTGTTTCCGCATTTCCTCCTCGGATTCCCACGTGAGATCCGACCCCTTCCGGTGTTGCCATTGCACCAAGACTTGGTTTATGGTCTTGTTTCGTAATCGCTTTGCCTTGAAATCTCGTATAGCTACTGGTTTCTCTACATAATTCAACTTGTCGTCTATCTCTATATCTTCAAGAGGCACGTATGCGGTTTCATCCGCGAGACACTTCCGTAACTGGGACACATGAAAGGTGTCATGGATCCCACTCAAGGACGACGGTAGCTCTAACCGGTAAGCCACTTGCCCGACCCGTGCCAAGATTTTGAATGGCCCAATATAACGCGGGCCCAACTTCCCTCGTTTACGAAATCTAATGATGCCCTTCCAAGGGGAGACTTTTAATAACACAAAATCTCCAACTTGAAATTCGATCGGGCGTCTTCTATGATCCGCATACGCCTTCTGTCGGTCTTGGGCGGCTTGGATTCTAGCCCGTATCTGGCTAATTTTCTCATTAGTGAGGGCCACTAGATCATTTGGAGCCAATTCTCGCTGACCCACTTCCCCCCAGCATACCGGGGTTCTACATTTTCTCCCATATAGCATCTCAAATGGTGCCATCTGGATGCTACCGTGATAACTGTTATTATATGAGAATTCCACTAATGGTAAGTGTTCATCCCAACTTCCCCCAAAGTCTAGGACACATGCCCTCAACATATCTATGAGGGTCTGGATGGTTCTCTCGGTCTGCCCGTCAGTTTGAGGGTGATAAGCGGTACTAACTAACAACTTGGTACCCATTTCATCTTGAAACTTCCTCCAATACCGGGACGTGAATCGGGTGTCCCGATCCGACACGATAGACACGGGCACACCATGTCTGGATACAATCTCATTCACGTAAATTTCCGCCATCCGTTCAGAGGTGTAAGCCTCTCGAATAGCCAGAAAGTGAGCGCTTTTCGTAAGCCGGTCCACCACTACCCAAATTGCATCATAACCCCTTCTTGTCTTTGGTAATTTTGTCACGAGATCCATGGTTATCTCTTCCCACTTCCACACTGGTACCTCAAGTGGTTGTAGCTTCCCATACGGCTTTTGATGTTCGGCTTTGACTTGTGAACAAGTCAAACATTTCTCTACATATTTGGCGATGTCACGTTTCATCCCCGGCCACCAATAGTCTCTCTTTAGATCCCGATACATCTTGGTCGCTCCTGGGTGAATTGAGAACCGGGACTTGTGAGCTTTGTCAAGTAGTGAAACCTTGACTTCACATGTCCAAGGAACCCATATCTGCCCATACCGGGTCTTCATCCCATCCGCATTTTCCTTCAACTTGTCTATCATACCCTTCATTCTTATCTTCTTCGGATCATCGGTCTGCAAGGCCTCAACTTGGGCCTTTCGTATCTCGTCCAAGAGGTTAGGCGTAATAACTATACCCAAGGCCTTAACTTGGATCGGAGGCGGGTACTCTTTTCGACTCAAAGCATCGGCCACCACATTGGCCTTGCCCGGGTGGTACATGATTTCACAATCATAATCCTTGATCAATTCTATCCACCTTCTTTGTCTCGTGTTGAGGTCTTTCTGTTCGAAGAAATACTTGAGGCTTTTGTGATCGGAATATATGGTACATTTTGTTCCATACAAATAATGCCTCCAAATTTTCAATGCGAACACTATGGCTCCCAACTCCAAATCGTGAGTTGGGTAGTTGCATTCATGGGGTTTGAGTTGCCTTGACGCGTAGGCGATGACCTTCCCCCGTTGCATCAAGACACAACCCAACCCTTGATGAGAAGCATCCGTATAGACCACAAAATCATCCGACCCTTCAGGTAAGGTCAGAACGGGCGAACTAGACAACTTTTCTTTCAATAGTTTGAAGGCTCTTTCTTGGTCTTCGCCCCATACAAACTTTTCATTCTTTTTAGTCAGCCGCGTAAAAGGTAGTGCCACGTTTGAAAAATCTTGTATGAACTTTCTATAATAACGGCTAGACCCAGAAAACTTCGTATCTCGCTTGGGTTTTTGGGAGAAACCCATTCCGTCACTGCCTTTACCTTTGAGGGATCCACAGAAATGCCCTCCTCGTTCACGACATGTCCCAAAAACTGGACTTCTCTCAGCCAAAAAGCACACTTAGAAAATTTAGCATAGAGTCTTTCTTTTCTAAGAGTCTCAAGAACCTCCCGTAAGTGATCCGCATGCTCCGATTCACTTCGGGAGTAAATCAAACTGTCATCAATAAATACTATCACAAAGCGATCTAACATTGTACGACACACCCGGTTCATTAAGTCCATAAATGCGGCCGGAGCATTTGTTAATCCGAAGGACATTACTAGAAACTCGTAATGCCCATACCGGGATCTATACGCTGTTTTGGCCACATCTTCTTCCCTTACCCTCAACTGATGGTACCCAGAACGGAGATCAATCTTTGAGAACCAGCTTGCCCCTTGAAGTTGATCGAATAAATCATCAATGCGGGGTAAGGGGTAGCGGTTCTTTATCGTTAACTTGTTCAACTCTGGGTAGTCTATGCACATCCGCATTGACCCATCCTTCTTCTTTACAAACAATATAGGGGCTCCCCACGGGGACACGCTCAGGCGTATGAAGCCCTTATTGAGTAGCTCCTGAAGTTGTGTCATCAACTCCCGGAGTTCGGTGGGTGCCAACCTATAGGGCGCCTTTGCAACAGGTTGTGCCCCCGGTACCAACTCAATTTTGAACTCTACTTCGCGTTCGGGTGGGAGCCCCGGAAGATCATCCGGAAACACATCCCGAAACTCATTAACAATCGGTACATCTTCAATCTTGGGGGTGGTGATAGTGGTATCAACCACATAGGCCATAAACGCCTTTCCCCCATTACGCACATGCTTCATGGTTTCCACCAAGGTACACAACTTGGCTTCAACTTTTCTATCCCCTATAAAACTTACCCGCCGCCGCTAGGTGTGGTGACGTATACGGTTTTGTTTTTACATTGAAAATTCCGCGTGGTGTTTAGACAACCAATCCATGCCTATCACCACTTGGAACTCCCCCATAGGCATGGGTACTAAATCTACCCCAAAATCCTCCCCTCTTATCGTGAGAGTACAATTTCTACATATGTTGTGTAACAAGTAATTCTTACTATCCGCGATTTCTACTTCTAATGGGCTTGGCATCTTTTCTATAATAAAAGTGGGATGGTAGATCACTTTGGTAGACACAAAAGACCTACTTGCTCCCGTATCAAACAACACGTACATAAAAGTATTGTTGACTAATAACATACCCGACACCACCTCGGGGTGGTTCTTTGCTTCTTCCGTGGTGATTTGGAACATTCTTCCACGAGCCTTCGAAGTCTCATTCTTCTTTCCTTCTTTTGGTGCCTCCTTCTTGAGCTTGGGACAGTCCGCTTTAAAGTGTCCGGGTTCATAGCAATGATAACAGAACTGAACCGGACTGGGGCACTTGTAAAACGGGTGTCCCGTCTTCCCACAATTATAGCACGCCTTCTGCCCTAGGCGGCATTCTCCCGTATGTGGTTTCCCACATGTATTACAGCTTGGTACTTCACCCTTCTTGGAATCCTTCTTGCCATGATCATAACCCTTCCCTTTCTTTTGTGGCTCCCAAGTTCTTTCAACCTTCCTCTTCTTGCCCCTTTGTTCTTGGCGTTTCAGTTCTGTTTCTCGTTCACGAGCCCAATCAATAAGTTCACCCAACGTATTGCATTTCGATGGAGTGATGAACTCCCTGTATTCAGCTCTTAACATGGCGTGATACCTGTTAATCTTCATCCGTTCCGTTCCCACCAACTCTGGACAAAACTTCATCTTGTCGAGAAATATGTTTGTGATTTCATCAATAGTTTCATTCTTCTGGCGGAGGTGTAGAAACTCCTCCTGAATACGATCAATTGCAGTTTGAGGACAATGACGCTTCAGGAAGGGCTCCTTAAACTCCGCCCAAGTCATAGTTCTTACCCGTTCTTGCCCCACTTCCTTGCTATAACTATCCCACCAATCCTTTGCACGGAGTCGTAACTGACCCGTAGCAAACATTACCTCATCTTCCCCTTCACAGTGGCTTCGTGCAAACACTCCTTCCATATTCGAGATCCACCTTAGACATTCTAGTGGGTCTATTTCCCCCTTGAACACTGTGGGGTTGCAAGACATGAAGTTACGGTACGTACATCTCTTCACATTCTTGGAGCCGGGCGACCCCTCTTCAATCAATTTCTTAAGTTCTTCGAACCTACTCGTCATCATATCCTCCATTACCCCCATTACATTCGTTTCTACTTCTTGTGTTATCTTGGCGAGGTTAACAGTCCACGCCTTGCCCATCTCTGAGGCAATCAACTCTCTTATCTTTTCTTGGAACTCATGTTCCCTAGCAGAGTTGTCACCTTCTTCCGTCATGATTCTGAAACATAAACAATCATTCAATATCTATACCACGTCATAGTGTCTCAATCGATACCGTTCTTGCTAAGAAGAAGTTTAAATTTTCTACTCCCAATACTTGGGCTACCACATTCCCTATCATGTGTATACAAGGGTTGTAATTTCATGTTTTCATACGTTATCACGCCCCCAAAACGTTCCCGTTTAAGAGGTGATATTAATCCATATATAATAGAGAAGCACCATTGAAACCTCCCAGGGTCCACCGTATCTTACGGTACCACCGTAAGGTACGGTGGCCTAAATGCCCAAATTCCCACCGTAAGGCAGTAGCAATCCCACCGTTCCCTTTCTGAGGCTACCGTATGTTACGGTGGCTACCGTAAGGTACGGTAGCCACTGCAACTTTTTTTTTCTACTTCTTTCCACTATTCTACTTTACCATCCTTTTGGTTACTTCATAACCAGGATTTTCCAACATTTGTGAGTTCATTAACTAACTCTCCCACCCATAATTCCCACCACATACCTTGATCAAGTATCGGATTGATTGCACGCCCCCACGAGCTTCCGGTTTGAGTCCAAGCACCTAAGGTGCTCGGTTCGCTCAAACCTTGGCTCTGATACCAACTTGTAAGACTCGATTTTTTTTTTCAAAACATGTAAGTGGTAAATAAACCGTACCATTAGATAATCATGTCCAAACATCTTGTTCATCATCCTACCCACAACTAGTCATATTAGTTATAATTACAAAATATCATTCAAGTTGGCTACCATGTAAAATCTATGACCCATTTTCAAAAAGACATGTACACAACACATTAACAACTTGTTAAATGACTCAAAGATCTTCTACTACCATGGTACCCAACCCCCAAAAGAAAACTTGAGCGTGCATAGTTCAACCTCCCTTGAGACTTGATCTTCATTCATGTGCTTTACCTAAAACCAATTCAATCAAACAAACATTAGTATGCTAAAACCCATATCACCATCTTAACCTTAGAAAGCAAGTAATTCCATGAAACCATGGAAAACTCATACTTCTACCATTCGACCCATTAAGGGCGATTCCACCTTTTTGACCCGTTAAGGGTACTCCCACTATTTTGACCCGTTAAGGGTATTTCTACCGTTTTGACCCGTTAGGGTGCTTCTACCATGTGTAAAATACTAAAATTTCTACTAGTCATAAGTTGAGTAACTACATGGTTACTTGATACTACCATCAATCCGTCAAATTCATCCACAACAATATATATATACATAACAATTATAACAAATACTTTCATTAGCTAATTAGTTGGTGGTAACCAACTTACCCTTGTTGCGCGCACCTTGCTCCGTATGTTCGCTTGAACCTTCCACCTTCACACCTACATAGTGAAGGAACTTATGCTTTAGATTTTCATGCTCTAACCCATAACCACTCATGGGTCAAAGTAAATAACTATCAAAATCCCATAGTTACAACTTCTACTAACATGTTTATTATGAAAATCTTACAATTTCACATATTCTTCAACACTAGGCATTTTATCATACAATTGGTGTGAATGTTCATACATACAAGTTTTCATTTCATTCCATAATGCATTATCTCTAATTCTACATTTTATTTTTTACAATCAATCCTTCTAGACAACAATCATATTTAATCACAAGAGTTTCCTTGGTGTTGAGGTTCTGTTGACTTTTAAAAAGTCAACAGAAACCTTCTTCCAACACCCACTTAAAGCACCTTCTTAATTCAGCCCTAAACAAGAATTTAACACATAATCTCTTTAATTCATACCACTACACATAGGAAGCATGCATTTCCTAACCAAAACATGTAATCATCACAACATAGTCATGAAATCCATCCTATTACTTTCAAACCCATCAAACTTTATCCTACCACTTACCAAGAAGATTAGCTTTACTAGTAGGTTAAGAATTTGTGAACATGCAGGGGATTTAAGGTATTATTCTTCACCAATTTTCAGCTATGGAGGGTGGTTTGGGTGACACCCTTGTCGCCACTTCTTCTTCTTCCCTCTGTATTCTCTTTTTTTCTTTCTAACATTACCCATTACCCCTAATCTTTCTATTATAAGATTCCCACCACTTGTCCAATTCCCACCCCTCAAGAATGAGTTAATTATATAACTAACCCATACTTTTGTCAACTATGGTACTACCACTTTACCCAAGTAACCAACTTGGTAATTTTTATGTTTATTAGGTGTACAACTAACAATGCACTATTTACAACTAGGAGTGCACACTTTTGCATACTTCATATATTTACGCATACATATGTACTCATACCTACCCTATATATATATATATATATATATACACACACGTACGTACATATATACATATCTATATTCACATTTATCATACTACCATAATATAACATTTTTGGGGTGTTACAGGTGGCAATGGAAAAGGGAGCCTCAAAACAATATGGAGCTGCTGGAAATGGAGCGGCTGATGTCTTTGGTGGGAGGGATAAATTTATCGGGGGTTGGGGATCATTGGGTATGGGATCATGGTGGGTTGGGAGGCTTCACAGTGAAGTATATTAAGCACATTTTGAGTGATATTCGGTAGGTTTGTAATAGGTGGGTAGGGCTGTTCATGAGTCGAGCCGATCTGAACGGAGCTTTGCTCGTGCTTGGCTCGTTTACAAACCGAAGCGAGCGGAGCAGCTCGTTTACAATCGAGCCGAAAATCGAACGAGCATTCTTCGATTACAAATTTTTCGAGCGAGCGCCGAGCGAGACTCGAGCAGAGATTAAAATGGACGATTATAAAAATGGGATGTTTCCTTCGTTTTCATTTTCGGGGGACAACTAAGGTCAAAATGTCCGATGATAACACTAATATTGAGATCCTAGTGTCCAATGATGAGACTTAGATTGAGGCTGATGAGATGATGAGCATACGTCAAACAACAGTTATTGCATTGTGACACAGGTGTGATATCAAGCGACAATTAGCGATGAACGACTATTAACACAAAATAAAACAAAACGGTCACCTCGTAACTTATTGTTTTACTACTAAATGTAGTTTTAAATTTTTTATTGTATTAAGTGGGCTGGTTACATTTTGTTTGCATATATTGAGTCAAATCCAATAGAATCTTATATATAAAGCCATAAATTTATCTGTAAATTGTGTGTATATTTATTATTAAATTAATAAACACTTATTCGAGCCGAACCGAGCCGAGCGTACCTTTGCTCGTGCTTGGCTCATTTACAAACCGAACCGAGGCGATCGGCTCATATACAACCGAACGAAAGATTGAGCGAGCATTTTTCAAGCATTTTCCGAACGAGCGATGAGCGATCCACGAGCGGCGAGCGATTTGAACAGCCCTATTAAGGTGGGTTCCAAAAAAGGTTTCGATTGTCTCATGGCATGCAGTGCTGGATCGATTACCAACTAGATGTGCTCTATCAAGACGTGGGATTTCAGTTGCGTCGAGTCTATGTCCAGTATGTGAAGAGCTGGAGGAGTCGGTAGATCACTTATTCGTGTCGTGTGCGTTTGCTCAATTGGTTTGGCAACTTGTTACACAATGGTGCGACATTAATTCCTTTTACGCGTTCAGCATTGATGATGTTATCCATTTTCATAGACATATGGGTGGGTCAAGGAAATATAAGATGGCAATTCAGGCGATTTGGTTAACTACAATATGGTGTATTTGGAACTTCCGCAATCAACTGGCGTTTGAACAAAAGAGGGGCTCAATTCAAAGTATTATTGGAGAAATAGAGTCTAGGAGTCTATTATGGGTGAAGGTGAGATCGAAATGTTCCGAGTTGGATTGGGTTATTTGGAGTGGTCTTAGATTGTATAAAGTGGGTTGGTAGGTTGTATGATTTTGTGTATTTTGAGAACTTGTTTTGCTTTGTACTATTCGGGCGGTTAGTGTATAGAGGTGCACAAAAAAACCGGAACCGGAATTGGAACCGAAAAAAACCGGAACCGGGTATTAAAAAAAGGGGAACCGGGTATACCCGGAACCGTACCCGACCCTACCCTACCCTCCGGGTACGCATAGGGTATATATTTCTATGTAAAAAAACCGGACCCGATTTATACCCTGCTGTACCCGGTTTTTTAAATACCCGGAACCGAGTTGTACCCGAAACCGGGTTTTTCGAATACCCGGCACCGGGTTTTCCGAATACCCGAAACCGGGTTTTCTGAATACTCAAAAAGTATGTGTCAAGCGACGGGACTATTTGGCATTTTGATGTTGAGGCGGAACCGGGTATTCAAAATCGGAATCGGGTTTTCCGATTACTCAAAAAGTACACTCAAAGAATTCTATAACCGCGTTATAATTATCTAAGTCGCACTACCCTTCGACGTGATTGTATAAAAAGAATTCAATACCCGATATACCCGGGTTTTTTCAATACCCAGTGTACCCGGTTTTTTTCAATACCCGATATACCCGAAACTGGTTCCATACCAGGAACCGGGTATTGAAAAAACCGGAACCGGGTATTGAAAAATCGGAACCGGTATACCGGGTATGGTTTTTTATGCTAGGAGCCGGAACTGGAACCGATTCTTCCAATGCCCGGTCGAAGTAATACCCGACCATATCCGGAACCAGTTCCATACCCAGAACCGGGTATTAAAAAAACTCAATTTGTGCACCTCTATTAGTGTATGCTAGTATTCCACTAACTTGTTTTTTTAATGTCGAATAAAAGGTTATTTGTTGGCCGTTAAAAAAAAATTTCTTATGAATTACACATGTCAAATTGAAAACAATAAAAACCATCAAAGTCATAGACAGTCAAGGTAGGGTAGCCTTCGATATGTTCATCATCAATCATCAGTCTGTCAAATTCCAAAAATCAATCAATCAAATATAATCAAATCCTTTTTTTGTCGGTCATTTCATTTCCTCTGTATCTCCGCCTTCTCACTCTGTTTTTTTTTTTTTTTTTTTCCTAAAAAAAACCCATTGTCACAAATTAACCAATGCATCACTTTTTAACATGAACTACTTCACACTCTTATTATCATTATTATAATAATATTAATAATCATTCATACCCATTTACACTAACTTTGAATTCTTGTAGCCCACATTAAAGAAAGCAATGATGGGTAGCAAAGCTATGTTTAGTTTCCTCACCAGAAAAGATGCAAGAAAGATTCTCAAGCGCAAAGATAGTGATGCTGGTGAAAAAGGTAGTTGCTTTACTACAATTTTGTTTATTATGTTTCCCCTATTTTTTTTAATAGTTGTTTTTTTTATTGTATTTAATTAAATTAAGTTGTAGTTAGTAGGAATTGTAGTTGTTTATTTACTCTTAATTGGGTTTTGAAAGATTTGTGGAATAATGTTAGGTTGTTGGTCAAATTTTTTATGTGTTTAATTATTATTATTATTATTATTATTATTATTATTATTATTATTATTATTATTATTATTATTATTATTATTATTATTGTTAAAAGTTAGGTTTAGTTTATGATCTGCTTGACTTGTGTGAATTACCAGTTTCTTTAGGTAGGTGTTGAACAATTAATGAAGCAAAGAAAAAGTTTTAGGTCACATTCTTGATCTTTTTTTTTTCCATATATGACATTGTATTAGTAGGTGTTAACTGTAAGACTGCAATTTTGAATATTTGATGACAAAGTTGATTTTAGTTACACTTTTTTTTAATCATACCTGAAAATTTGTGTTACTTCTTGAATTTGTGATTAGTGACGCGTCTTAGTTAACTAATATGTGTTGCTGACACAAGCCGATTCGAGATGTCTGATCTCCCAAAGAAGCGAACAGAGAAGATATTTTTCGGAGCAATTTTCTGGTTAACCAAAAATTTAACTAACTAGAAGTCTAGAACATGATTTAGACAGCCCACTATTCTAAATTTACTAACATTAAGCAAAAGAAAAGTCACAGAAATGATGGTTGGTTTGCAAGGGCCATGGCAATGTGGGCGGTGGATAAGGGTGTGGTACGTATTAGTTGCTTTGACGGGTTATGTGAGCTAACTCAGGCATCTAGGTCTTGATTGGGGTTGTGGGTGGTAAGTTGTTTATGTTATTTGAGATATGTTAGACAGATATTTGCCATTATCAATGAAAAAACAGAGGACTGATTATGGTTTGTTGTTAGTTTAAAGTTATTGAGTTCAGCAGCTAAGTTTTTAAAGATATGTGATCCGATATACATTAGTAGAAACTAGAACGATTGGGCTTTAGATGAAATGCGCTTTTGCCAACAGTCTAATAGGTAGTTATAGCTTGAGTTTGCCGAAAATTAAACTTTAAAATAGGATACGCGAAGATGGAAATGGTAGCAATTTTCGGTGAGGCATAGAGGACGCAATCTTTTTGCCCGATTCGTTTCTTCTAACACAAATACTAATATTAACAATCGTGTCTACATTAAGAACTAGCAACGTAGATGATTTTGGTTGCGGAAACTAGTGTGATCGACTTTAGTGGAACCTAACTTCAGTAATCAGCGGATTATATATTGTTTCACAATTGTGTTTACTCCTCAAGCTGCAACTAGATTAACTCATATGGCTATATATAAAAAAATGCTAAAATATATTGAGTTGGTTACCTACATTCACCCCTATGTTTTTGACTTAACTTATACAAAGATTGAACTCCATGCTCTATCCAAACATCTGTGGTTTTCTTCTACTTGCTTACTCAAACATGTCTGCATGAACAGTTATATTAGTAACGATTCCAAAAATAGCATATAGCGAGCTAGCTTATAATGAGCTTTTGTTTGTTACCCAGGAAGAGCAATGGAGGAACTACGAGCTTCTTTATTTAGCAAGTTACGACGTCAACACCAATCCTTGTTGGGACCCACACTTGCTCTTACATTCAACTTCGTTGCGTCTGTTAGTATCATCTTGATGAATAAGTTGGTAAGGTTACACAAGTTATCGGTGTCATCACTTTTGTTTATTTACATTTCTAATCCCTCCTCTTTCAGGTGCTTGTCAAAGTTGGGTTCAATTATCCGATCTTTCTGACTTTCATTCACTACATTTGTAGCTGGTTGATAATGGCCCTTTTAAAGGCTTTATCCATCCTTCCTCCTCCCCCTTCTTCAAAGTCAACTAAGTTTTCTTCGTTGCTCGGTCTTGGTATAGTTATGTCCCTTTCTACTGGTTTGGCTAATGTTAGTTTGAAGTTCAATAGGTATGTCATATTTGTTCCTTATACTATTTGCATCGACTTTTTATTTGAGTTTTTCTAACTAAAAAGTGTATTATTTTTAGTGTCGGTTTTTATCAAATGGCTAAGATCGCGGTAACTCCAGCAATTGTTTTAGCCGAATTCATGCTCTATCGCAAAAGAATATCTTTCCAAAAGGTATGTCCCCAAAAGTGAAACCAAAGTCAAACATAGTTAAAGTGTACTTTTCATTCAGATGGTTTTTATTCGTTATCTGTAACAGTTGGATGTTTCAGGTGCTTGCACTTACCGTAGTGTCAATTGGTGTTGCGGTGGCTACAGTGACGGATTTGCAATTCCACTTTTTTGGTGCATGTATAGCAGTTGCTTGGATAATACCAAGTGCAACCAATAAAATATTGTGGTCAAATCTTCAACAACAGGAGAGCTGGAATGCATTGGCGTATGTTGCTTAATTTCATCATCATTTTTGTGGATTCCTTCATTTTGACTTTTAATGTCAAACTTATTCTTTCAAAAATACAAAATTAACACGGGTATTGCCACAAATCCGTCACAATTTCCTTTCCAATATTTAGCATATTTTACTCAAACTTAATGATTTCACAAAAAAAATATGTCTCTGGAAACAGAATTCATGAGTTTTTTAAATTTTGAATTGATTTGTTTGACATAAAGAAGTCAATGTGTACATTTCCATCTTCATTTTTGGGAGTTTGAAGTTACCTGTATATAGGGGTGTGTGAAACACTGTCCGAACCGTCCGAATGCATGTCATTCGTTATGGTTGTTGGTTCTAATATATCTTCATTTTTGGTTTTCGGTCTGGTCCAAAACCAGACAAAGCCAAACCGGCCAAAACTTCCATGTCTTGCATGCTTAACCAGAACTCATATTGTGTAGATCAATCAAATTATGATCTTACTATGAAAAATTGTTGATATCTATTTCAGTGCACACGAGTCTCTTAATTTGTTATCATTTGAATGTATATTAAACGTCTTGACGTTCGTGTGCAGATTAATGTGGAAGACTACACCCATCACTGTGTTTTTCCTAGTGATGATGATGCCATCACTCGACCCTCCTGGCGTTCTTTCCTTTGACTGGAGCTTCCACAATTCCTCCATTATTGCGGCCTCTGCAATACTCGGCTTCCTGCTTCAATGGTCTGGTGCTCTTGCACTCGGGTAAGTTACATCGTTACATTCCCTATATTCCAAAATAAATATATAAATAAAAGATGAAATCATTCCCTAAATCTTCGGTAATGTTAACAGGGAAACATCCGCAACAACTCATGTTGTTCTTGGGCAGTTCAAAACATGTGTGATTCTTTTAGGAGGTTTCATTCTGTTTGGTTCTAACCCAGGATCAACAAGCATATATGGTGCAGTTACGGCTCTAGCCGGTATGTCTTTCTACACGCACCTTAACCTGAGGCCACATCAACAATCAATGAAAACATCTTCCAAACAATCATCTTTACCAAAGTCTAAGCTCGGTAGAGAAAATGGAGACATTCTTGATCATGCCAACCGTGGAGACGAATCTGTCTAACAACCCATATGAAAGAAAAGAAAAAATTAACCATAATTAATTAAATTCATTTATTTATAATTCCTTATCAGGTTGTTTTCTGTTCCCTTGGTGTTTTAGATTGCTCTAGATGATGTAAATTGGGTTTGCCTAGTTATGGCTAGTTAGCAACCGTGCATGGCCAGTTTTAGTCTGACTTGAATCAGGTCGTAAATGTGAGTGACTTGGTGTATATATATATGTTATGTTATAATGTTATATGGCTTTCGTCTGTTAATATCTTTAATTTATGAATGTTTTAACACATTTGTTAATTGCCATGTTATTCCAACATATATAGTATATAGCTCATACCGACCTTCTGGGTCTCTTTCGGCAATGGGTAAGTTATTAACGGGTCATTTTGGGTTGAACTAAAACATGTTAAATTTGAGAACGGATTAGAATGGGCGGTTTGTAATTGAGAACTTCATCACAGCTAGGGCATATCTTCACTACAACGGACGATTGCTTCCTTTCTTCATTGTTGGTTCAGGTTTCATGGATAAAGAGTTTAGTGAAGTTTTTATGTGCAGCTGATGCTGCCACTGCTATTTGGATTTTCTGGGACAGCTGATAATAAGCTATTACATTGGTTCACTGATGGTTTTTTCTAAAACGGCCCGAAGTCATTTTTGTCAGACCCGAACCAAAACGACCATTTTTGAAACAATCCGCTACCCCGTTTGTCGTTTTGCCAGGTATAGCTGAATCAAAAAGACGAATCCAAAAACTTTGGGAGCCCATTCCACCACACAAACACAAATTTTGTACCTATATCTAAACCTTACATTAGTTATCTTACATCTGAAGACTGAAGGATTTCCGAATTACATAATGTAGCAAAAAAATGTAATTATACAAGTTGTTTATAATATAAAAAGATAATATATAAGGAAGTAACCCAAATTTTTAAATATTTTTCAGTAAGCCCATCTAAACTGTTCTATAGGACACTTTTTAAGGACAAATCAGAATACACTGGTTTGAATGTTTTCATTTATTTCATAACTTATGTATCTCTGATTAATCAAATAATAATATTTTTCAATCAACCGATATCTCACCCATATCTATTATACTAGAAATATCATTCAACATAACCTTGCTCCTAACAAACAAATTCTCTCCTTCAACTGGCCCATGGTGTCACAGGAATAGAGATTAGTCACTAGCCTATAGTCTCAACTCTGTCTAAATTTAAATCACAACTACCCAAACTTGTGTCACATCACTACAAGACCATGATTTAGGTTAGTTGTTCATTTCCAAAACACATTGCACATAAGCATTCCTCTCATTTTCATAGTCACTAACTAAGCTCACCGTCGTAGAGGATGACACTGACCCTAATGACCCACTTGTAACGGTAGTAACCGTGAAGATTTGTATAGATGCCAATGTAGTTTGGTGTCAAACCTCTTAGAATCTCGTTGTTAGGAATATATTAAGGGTTAAAGTGTGTGATTGTGATTAGATGCTTAACTATGATTTAAAGGGTAGCTAGAGATAGGGGTGTTCTTTTTAACCGAAACCCGATAACCGAACCCGACCCGAAGTGACCCGACCCGAGAAAGTAACTTACCCGATTAACCCGAACCCGATGAAGTGTTATATCCAAACCCGACTAGAGTTATTAGGGTTGGTGTTTGGATTAAATATATGTATTTCGGGTTGACCCGAATAACCCGAGGAACTAATTAAAAAATGATCCAGTTTCCTTTTATATGTATACAATCAATCAAAACTATCGAATGACTGTTCACATTTCTAATTGAGTTCCCTCCTACTTCCTAGGTAATTGAAAATCCTTACTTTCAAGCTTCATTATCATATTCAAAGTTCTCTTGAATTTCAACTTCATATGAGTTTTCTTATGATGTACATTGCGCCAAGGAAATTTGGATTCAAAATTGATTCATTGTCAATTTCTAGAGGAAATATACAATTATATAAAATGCATTATTAAAACCAAATACATAGGGTACTCTTGATAGATTTATGAATTTGCAATTGAAAAGCAATTGCTGACTACTGTTTTTGTGAATGCCTCTATAACACTGAGTATATTTGTGGAAATGAAGATTGTAATTTGTAGGAACACGTAGGTAGTTAAATGTTTAAGGCACACAATGCTTAAAAAGTGTACACTAAGCCAAGCAAGGTACACGTCTGGTTCATGTCACTTCTAGTTGTTTTAAACTTGTCTCCAGTTGTTTTAGACTGTTTTAAGCGATAACCATTAAACCCGACCCGAAAAACCCGAACCCG
This sequence comes from Ambrosia x helenae, assembly GCA_030844895.1. NCBI lineage: Eukaryota > Viridiplantae > Streptophyta > Magnoliopsida > Asterales > Asteraceae > Ambrosia > Ambrosia x helenae. The sequence goes on from JAUTDX010003033.1 coordinate 17,518, forward strand.
ATTAACTCTATAACCGATAACCATTTAACTAGATTGGGTCGGGTAACGGGTAATATTTTCACCATTGAAAACCCGAATAACCCGATCCGAATAACCCGATAACCGAAAACCAAACCCGATGAACACCCTTAGCTAGAGAAGAGGTGAAGGATGATGATGGTTTGCTTTTATTTAGTTAATTATGTTTAAAAGGAGTCATTTCTAAAAGAATGTAAGGTCTACTTTTAATAAAAGTCATTATCCATAATGAATTTAACAACATACAAACTTCTCAATTTAAATGGTAGATGATTATTAGACACTGCATACGCCTTTTCCTAAACTCCCACTTATAATATGTCCTCTTTTATACATTTTGTAATAATTGTCATGTACAAAGTAAATACGATACTCATAATTTAACAAAAGTAACAAGAACTAAAAATGAATCTAACAAATAATAAAAATAGAAAATCGATATGAAAAAGAGAGGAAAAAAATGAATTATATTTTTGTATATTTTTTATTTATATTTTAAGTTTCCCCATGTTGTCATAAATTAACTTCCCAATTTTCCCCAGCATATGAAACTCGGAAGTCACGAAAAGAGACATAATCTGAAGTCATATCATTTTGATCAATAAGAAGATATGACAAACTGATGCTGCTGGTCTCCTCTTTTTCATATATTTGCAATTTAAAAAATATTATTTGTTCTCTCTTTTACCAAGTTGTGAAAATCAAACTGTCATAAACGATACAAATTTTGTTCGCGTAAATGATGATATATAGATATAGACATGTTCTCGGTTGAAAATTAAGTTTCGCTTATTGCTCTAACTACTGACTCGAGAATCAGTTTTGATCGAAAATTTTGTGTTATTGTCTCGTCATGTAGCGTGAAAAGGGAGAACTAAATTAGAAGAGTTATATCTGATTGCCTATTAGTATCATGTCAAACATAACTATTTTTATGGGAGTGAATCAGCGTAAAAGTATGGGAGGAGTTGTTGGTTTTTAGGAATCAACTAAAAGGGATGTTTATTTACTTGGGGGATTTCATTGAGGTTCAGTACGAGAATGAAAGAATGAATGTACTCTATTTTTGACGTGAATGGGGTTTTGGCGTTTAATAATTTCATACGGAATGCTGGTCTTGAGGAGTATATTATGGTGGGGAATAGGTTTACCTACACGTCGGATGACGGATCGAATCTTAGTAAAGTTGATAGGATGGTGTGTGATAGCTTTATGTCTGAGTGGCCTCATGCTACCCTTAAAGTGCTAATCCAAAAGTTAACATACCATAGCCCCATTGTTCTATAATGCTCAAGTGGACTTTGGGGCTCTCTCTTTCAAGTTTTTTAATCATTGGCTCGATATGGAAGGGTTCTCGGATCGGGTGGTAGGGGTGCTGCAGGTTAACTTATCGATTAAAGAAGGAGATAGAGCCATTACGGACTTGTTAAAAAAGTTAAAATCCAAAATTAACTTTGGCGCAAGGATGGAAAAGCTAAAAAGGAGGCTTTTCATATTCTGGTCTTGATGCTATCGAGAAAACGACAGAGGTTAGATTCATTGACAAGAAGGAGAAAGAGGATAGACTTTTCTGAAAGCAATTGTTAAAGCGACTGGAAAAACAGAAGTTCAACAAGTTGAGGCAAAAGGCTAGGGTGAATAGGGTGAAATATGGGGACGATAACTCGACATTCTTTATCTGATTTATTAGCTTTAATAATATGGCAAAAAGGATAGACGTGATCAACTTTAATGAGGAGATAATTTGTGATCCGGTGAGAATGAAGGAGGAGATTAGGCTAGCGTTCAAAAGAAAGTTTGATGAACCAATTAAAGAATGGCCATCGATGGTGGTTAATGATTCCACAAAATTTTGTTAAAAATGTTGTGTGGGATTGCGAGGTGACAAGGCGTGAGGATTGGATGGTTTCACCTTCAAATTTTTTGACGAAATACTCGGACTTGCTTAAACCAAAGTTTATGGAGTCAAGAAAGTTAATTGCGCGTGCTATTCTTCTATTTTCGCCCAAAGTCCCAAGGCTAACGATCCATAGTGGAGGACTTTTGGCTCGTCTCCCTCATTGGGATCGGGTATAAGGTTATCGCTAAAACTTAGCCAACCGGTTAGAAGGAGTTATGAATTTAGTTTCTTCTCCTATGCATGTCAGCCTTTGTAGAGAGGAGGAACATCTTCGATGGCCCTCTCATTATGAGTGAGGTGATCTCATGGGTCAAAAAACAAAACAAAAGAGAGGTTATGCTTCTTAAAGTGGATCTCGAAAAAGCGTACGATTCGGTAAATTGGGATTCCTTTTGAATAACCTAAAAATGATAGGGTTTCTAGAAAGATGGAGAAGGTGGATTGATTCGTTCCTCTTGTTTAGCGAAACTCCAGTCTTGGTAAACGGCTCTCCTTCTAAGGATATTTTTCTAAAGCCCGGTCTTCGCCAGGGAGACCCTCTTTCTCCGTTCCTTTATATTCTAGTGTTGGAGGTTATAGAGGTCTTCATGAAAGAGTGATTTGGCTGGGTTTGATGATAAGATTTCTCTTCCAAATGGGAACCGACCTTGACGCACTTATGCTATGCCGATGATGTAATTATATTGGGAATGTGGTCTACAAGGAATTCTTTAAAGTTAGAGAAGATTTTTAAGGTGTTTATATCGTGTGTCATGTCTTAGAGTTAGTCTTATGATAAGTAGTTTGATGGTCGTCGATGGCATGGCGGTGGAAGTGATGGCTAGATCTTTACGGTGTAAAGCGGGTCCTTACCATTTAACTTCCTTGGGTTACCTATTGGTGAGGAAATGAGACAGATTAGATCATGGAAGCCGATTACAGATACATTTAGGCGGGACGGGGCGCTACCATAATTGGTCACGGGTACCCCACTACCAGCACGGTAACACCGCCGCCACCCATGCTGGTAGTGGTCCCGTGAACCAAAATTTGGTTCTAGTTACCGTGCTGGTAACTGTGATTTCTCTCTCTCTCTCTCTCTCTCTTTCATATTTTCTCTTCATCCTCAATAATAATATATATCAACTATATATTATCAAACTTTTCTCTTCATCCTTGTTATTATGTGAGATGGTTGGATTAGAAAAAAGAAGGAAAGAAAGAAAAGAGCAGGGAAGATATAGAAGGAATGAAAGAAAAGAAGAGAGTGTAGAAGAAGAATAGTGTAGAAGAAAAAGAAAGAAAAGAATTAAAAATTAATATTTTATTATTTAATATACTTTTTGTTTTTTTTGTTTACCGTCCTAACGTATATCAATTATTTTATTTTTGTTTTCTTTTTTTATTTAATAACAATTATTATTATTATTATTATTATATTATTGTTGGGTAAAGAATCAGTGGAGTGCTGCCTTTAAAAAACGGTTTCAGTGAAAAGAATCAGTGAAGTGATGTGGCAGTACAGGATTGGTAGAAATCAGTGAAGTGAAAAAGTATTCAGTGGAGCGCCCCTCGAGTGGTGGGAAAATTACACTTGCAAAGGCAGTTCTTAGGAGCCTCCCATTGTACTTCTTATAGATCTTTAAAGCACTGGTAAAGGAGTTAAGAACACTTGAGGGTATTAGACGTGATATTATTTGGGGTAGAGCATGGACAAGAAACAAGATGAGATGAGTGTCTTGGAGCAAAATTTTAAGTGCCCAAGCAGGCGAGCTAGGTTGGGGGATATTAGAAGCCTTAATTGGGCCTTCTTGATGAAATGGAGCTTCAGGTTTAAAAAATCAATATAATCAATTATGGGCAATAGTTATTCGGGCTATCCATGATGGTAGTAGCAATGACCAGGAGATTCCCCTAAACAATGAGGTGGCTGGTGAATGGAAGGACATTATTTATGGCGATGAATACAAGCCTTGAGAAAGCTGGGATAAGAGACTTGGAAGGGATTGAGATGGTCCATTTATTCTACTCTTGAGGAGTATATTATGGTGGGGAATAGGTTTACCTACATGTCGGATGACGGATCGAAACTTAGTAAAATTGATAGGATGGTGTGTGATAGCTTTATGTCTGAGTGGCCTCATGCCACCATTAAAGCGCTAATCCAAAACTTAGAGGGAGAATATGGAAGGGGATGATCGAGTTGATATTTGACGGGGCTCACTGTTTTTTTTTGTCAAAAAGTTCGTTGATTTGATTAAAGAGGTTTCGTTTCTTTAGCTCAAATCGAGTTTCCTTTACAGTAGTCTTGTTTAGGAGTGATGGTGCAACTTTAATGTAAGAGATGTTATCTTGTAATGCTTTTTGGTTGTTAGGACTTCCTTCTTCTTGCTAGCCGTTTTGTTTTCATAAGTTGAAAAAAAAAACAATTATGGTTGTTTGTAATATTAATAAATGGGTTTCTTATACTATTCAACAATTGAATATTGAAATACATGTGAGAAATATTTATGATTTCATTCAAAAACCCCCAAACCTATAATTTTTTTTACTAATCATATAAACTTAGAATAGTACAGGTAGGTAGTAGCAAAGCATCTCCTCCAGCTAGTGTCGCATCCCCTAGGTGTATGTGTTTTCAATCTAAGACGTTCTTCAACTCCATAAATCATGTTGGCTTAACAAGGTAAAGCAAAAGATACTTCACATGCAGTATTATTTTAGCGGTATGTTAGTGTATATGGAGAGCTAGAAACAATGCTACCTTCTCAAACAACGGGTTATAATACCCAAGATAGTTGAAGATGTTAAATCCACTGGTTTTATATGGATAAAAAAAATAGGTCCCAATTGAATAGCTTATCTTGGATTGATTGGTGTAACTTTTTTTTTTGTGTTGTTTTCTTTTCTAGCTTATGGCTAGTGGGGTTTTAATGAAATTTGTTGTTAAAAAAGATACAAGGTGTTTGAAACATCTTATGTTGTAAACTACCTAGAAATCAAGAATACTATGGAGTTGGTTTAGGTAACCATGATGATTCCCTACTTGAATGTGTTCTTACATCACACCTTGTATATCCTTTTTAGAACTTTTCTTATTGCTTAAACCCTACATTGCAGATTTAGGTTTCTTAAGAAACCCAAGCTTGCAAATTAGGGTTCTTGGAACCTTGATTATCAATTTCTTAAGTAAAGGAGAGGAGGTTTGTGACTTCAACTAAAAAGAAAGGATAGAGATTATCGTTTTTGGCTTCTTTTTTTGGTTTCTATAATGAGGTAAAATCCATCTTTGATTACATAGTGAATCTTTATCTTACTCGTACTCTTTCTCAAACTAAAATGACATTATCATGATTTGGATCGTATGATCTAATCGATCCTAATAACCTAATTGGTTTGTTAGGTTGATTGCAATAGAATAGTTAAACAATTTAGGGTGCACTATTTAATTGAGTACTCACATAAGATCAATAATTGAGGGGAAGAGATAACGTACATATGAACATTAGCGTGAGAAGTGTAGGAAGCATTCTCAGCCCTTAGATTATAGGCGGTGACTTGATGGTAATTAACAACCTTGATCATGGTCGGCAGTATCTAACCAGGGGTAAATTAGGAAAAAACGTTAAAAAAATTTCAAATCGAAACAACAGACCTGATTCGAAAACTGATTTTTCATCGTTTCAATTCGATTAAACGTTCAGAATGATTACACAATCAAAATAACAAAAAACATTCGAATACAATTAACGAAATCGTAAAAATAGAAAAACAGAGATTTACACAGGGACGATTAATCATACGAAAAACATACAATTATGAATAAACACTCGTAATAGTTGTCAAATACTTTCGATTTTGTTTCAATAAGTATGATTAAACATAAAATTTAGGTTAAAAATAAGTTGCAGACGAAGAAGATGAAATTGTTGAAAATAGAGGCTTTTAAACGCACGTTACATCTGTGTTAGATATGTAACATGCGTTTAAAATGAATTTGTGGGACAAACAAACAACCGCACGTATGTATGTATGTTCAAAAGCACATTGTGGATTTTAGACGCACTTGTATATTCTTTAAAAGCACGTTGTATATTCTTTATACGCACGTTGTATTCGGGTCTGACAAACAAACGCACGTTCATTATTATAATTGCACGGTATATATTCTTTAAACACATGTTATATTGAGTAGGAGCTGTCATGTCAAGTTTAGCCATACGGTTTTTATTATAATATGAATATGAAATGTTGAGCAGGAGCATCCAGAATGGGAGGTGAAGAATGGATGGTTGGTATTTAACAAGGCAAAAGAAATGTTTATCTAGAGTGGGATTGTGGATCTTAAGGTGCGAAAGTTTAGCAGTGTGTTGCATCGGAAAGGAGACAACAGTATCCGATTCGGTTCTAATTTCACAGATCTGGCTTCTGATTGTTCGATTTCGATGCAGTGGTCGTGAATCTGGAGATATTATTTAGAAATCGTTAAAACACAAAACGGATATTAGCAGTTTTGAGCAGTTGATGTTGTGAATCGCCTTTGACGAAACGATAGAGTTTATCGATTGAACATTTTGGTGATTTTGATCCGATGATGATGATGATAAGCTTTTTTTTACAGGAAATTAGGGGAAAGTCTAGAATACCCTTTTAATCAACCAGGATTGAGTTAGTTAGAGTTAAATATGATTTACACGTGTCAAGCTGTGGTGGCTTCATACACTTCCTATGTTAAGGGGACTTTGTATCATATATTTTCTCATAATTGAGGAAGGTTTTTGTACAAATGGTGCTTATTCTACGAATAGCATTTAACGTGAGAAGTGAAGGAGGGTATTTTTTTATTTTATTTTTTTAATTTTTTTTTCATATTGTTAAACATGTATTTTAATACTGAAATCTAAAAAAAATACTAGTGTAGAGTAAATACGTAATTATTTTAGTGTAAATTACTGTAATTACACTAATACGTAATTACAATAAATAAATTATTATTTTTTATTTTATTCATCTAAAAAGCATATTTAAGCAGATGGGAAACAAAATTTCAAAAATAAAAAAATAAAAAAAAATGTCCCCTTCACTTTTCATGTTTAATAGGTTAAATCATTTGTATTTGATCTTTACTCGTAACATCGTAACATATAAATACAAGGTTTACAGCATCAATGCTTCTGTTGAAAGTAAGAATACTCGTAATGCTAAGTTACTAGTATATTCTATATATTTGTATATTTGATTATTTGAATATGTATTACTTTTCAAATATATTTTGTTAATTTTATGTATAAACTAGGTATTAGTTGCCCGCGCTTCGCCGCGGGTGCGGCTGTTGTGCGAAACGCGGCGGCAGCTCCTGTTGCGTTGAGTGTTTGGCGAACGTTAAGATCGCACGCCGCTGTGGGAGCTCCTGTTGCGTGGAGGGTTTCGTGGACATAAAAGATAATATTAAGTGACTATTATTCTTGCGTTGGCTTCAAAAAATACTCGCGGCTAAAAGCTAAAAGTTTGGTGGTCAAAGTTTGAAATCCTAAAAGCTAAAATTTTGGCCAAAGTGCAACGCAAGTTTTAAAAAGTTGAGTGGTCACAGTTTGAAATCCTAAAAGCTAAAAGTTTGGTGGTCAAAGTTTGAAATCCAAAAAGCTAAAAGTTTGGTGGTCAAATTAGAAGAAAATAAAGTTAAGCTAAAAGTTAGTGGCCAAAGTTTTAAATCCTAAAAGCTAAAAGTTTGTTGGTCTAAGTTTGGTGGTCAAATTAGAAGAAAATAAAGTTAACATAAAAGTCAGTGGCAGAAATAAAGTTAACGTAAAAGTTAGTGGCCAATATACATATTAAAATAAAGACCCTATTGAAGTGTCAATATATAGATAATTGTTGGTCTAAGTTTGGTGGTCAAATTAGAAGAAAATAAAGTTAACCTAAAAGTTAGTGACAGAAAATAAAGTTAACGTAAAAGTTAGTGTCAATATATATATTAATAGAAAGACACTATTGAAGTGTCTTTCTATTAATATATATAGATAATGTATGAATTAAGTTTTATCTATTACATTAATTAATGTTTATCTTAGCTGTCCATGTGAAAACAATATTATTTAAAGTCAAATCCCATGAAACATATGCATGTTCATTGGGCCATTCTTCATGGCTTGTGCACTTTGCAGAAGATAAACCTTTACACGATGGCATTTTCTGGAATTTAATTAATATATATTAATGTTTCTATAAGAAAAACAAGGAAAGAAATTGTGTTTGGTTGCATGAAATTTTAAACTATATCCTTCTGAATAGTTTGTATGATGGTCGATCGTCAAAAAAAAAAAGGTTTTGCCTTCTTGTAATCGTCTTGTGCATGTTTAATGAAGCAACACACTTGTTAAATACTACAATTTTCTATTATTTTATTTCATTTATAAAAATATGAGTTGTGTGTTATTTTAATTGTACACTATTTCCACATATATTCTTATTGGACACATAAAAAATATTCAAAAATCAATGTTAAAACGAAGGTTAGGATCTCTACATATAAGGAGAAGCATCTGTACCCCACAACCACATTGAGTACCCCTATCCAATCAGCAACACCGCCTTTGGTCACTCTGGAGTGAAGGGTTTCACTATAAGCAATCTCTCTATCTTATAGATTAGAAGAAAGGCTTTCCCTGTTCAATCCTCTATAGACCCTATGTTAATTGAGATACTATTTGGCACGTTTGTTTGTAGATATAAATTGCTTAATTGCTCATCTAAAACCATATATATATGTATTGCAAGGTTTGTGTAGTTCATTTGTTCAATTAACTTAGTTGAAATGTTATAGTGAAGTGATTACTTAAAAGTTAAAAGTTATGAGCTTTTCCTACTAATGGTATATATGGCTGGTAATTTATACATGAGTTATAATAACAGATTTTATAATGCCTATCTAATCCTTCAACATCAATAATAATTAATCTCATCACTATAATTTAACTCAAGTCCAGCGTGAGATCAATAGAACATTAATGATTAGTATTTCAGCATTTAGGGATGTCATTCTAACTTTAACTTATATGTCTCTCTGATGGTCATTAAAATGATTTTTTTTTTTTTTGACAAAAAAGAGGTAAATTACATAAGGATGGTAGGTAAATTACATAAAATGAATGTAATATTGAATACGGATTTGGACAATTATACCTTTTTGTAGAGTGTCTGAGTGTGGACACGTCAAGTTATGTCTAATGAATTGCCTAATATGTTTCATGTTTTGTTTGAATAAACCGTCATTCGGGTTTGTGATGGTTTGTAGAGAAATATATAACCCAAACCATCATGGTTTGTATGGTTATCTTTTAACCATCGTTGGTCCAAGTAATAAGATGAATTTCATCCAGACCACAATTGCTGGTCCGAATGGGATGAATGTAGATTAGATTAGCATCAGTACGTTATCAGGTTCAACGTATTCATAAAATATTTTGAGACAAAAATAACATTATTTTTGCGACTATTATTATTATATGTTTTACTAGGGTTACCTTACCACACGATAGATTCACATTTGAAAGAGACAAATTTGTCAACATGTACTGGAATAAATAAAGCTTTCTTTCTTGTCCCTAAACAATTTAAGATACCAATGTAAAATATCCAATTTAAAAGAGACAAAGTAGATTTGGTCGAGTTTTATAATCAATGTGCACATAAGTAAAGTTATTTTATTAAAGTTTAAAAAGGCAAGCTTCGGAATATTTGCATTAGTGCAAGCCTTTCATAAATTTTAAATGCATATTCCCACATGCCAATAGGGAGTAAAATCAAGTCAAAGTATTTTATTTATCAGTCAATCTATCCCAAAGATTGGAAGGCTTTAATTGTATTTTTATCACATTTCAATTCAGTTTCTAATGTACTTTGAGTACATAACATCAAGTCATCAACTCAAATTCCATGTTTGCAACAAACTCAACTATAACCTGTATTTGTAAAAGTAATTAGTTTTCAAAAGTTTTGCACCATCCTAATTAACTTACTAGTGAGTTTTTTGACAAAATAGTAGATTTTTTGGATTATTTTGTGGTTATAGTTTGTGTCAGAAGTTGAATTGTGTTTATAGTATTCCCGCAATCTAAGATTGCGGGACTCGCTGAGCTGTACATCCAGGTGGGCAGTGGCTGGACAAGGTGGACGAGAGTGGTGGTGTGGCATGTTTGTTGGAGGGTGACGTGGAAGTCCCGCAATCTAAGATTGCGGGATTCGGCTGAATAATTGAACTCGCAATCTAGGAAGAGAAAAACGTCCCTTCCCTTCCTTTCCATCAGAATTAGAAAGACCTAAAAATAGTACAGAATAAACTACTGTTGTGGTTGTTGTACATGTACGTACGCCTTCAACTAGCATAAGCAATCAAGTTGCACATGAAATACATATACATACAGAAATAATGAATGAATGAATGAGACAGCAGAAATAAAAGAACACAATAGATCACTAAACACATACGTAATAAAGTTGGTAGAATGAATGAATCAAGGGAGATAAAAGAAGAAACTCAAAGACAGCTATAGATACAATCAATATAATATCATGCGTATCCACCTGCATCCATCTATCTCCATCTGACCCATTTCCGCAATCCTAGATTGCGAGACTCTTGTTGAAACCCAATCCCGCAATCTTAGATTGCGGGACTTCCACGTCAGCCTACGACAACCATGCCACACCACCACTCTCGTCCACCTTGTCCAGCCATGCCCAGTCATCGTTCCACCTCATCAAGTCCCGCAATCTTAGATTGCGGGAATACTATAAACACAATTCAACTTCTGACACAAACTATAACCACAAAAAAATCCAAAAAATCTACTACTTTGGCAAAAAACTCCTTACTAGTTCGGTTCGGTTTGAGAACCATTACGAGTCGGAATGCTCGATTCTCAAAGGTTAAAATATACCGAGTAGGAATCAAAAGGCTGCTTCTTCTTTACTAAACGACGGATATATTTTACAAATAATGAGGATACACAGGTTACGAACACAAATTGTCTTGAAACATTGATTGTTCTAAAGGAGGAAGGAAAATGTTTGTATTGTTAATTAAGTTAAATTTGACACTTTTTGACTTTCATTTCATGTGATATAACATGAGATTGAAGATCTCAATGAATAAAAACTAAATAGGGATCTACAATGGAAGACTTTAACTAATATAAAATCAAGGGTATTAATAAATACAAATGAAGTGTTCTCAGGGATATTCCAGTTAACTATAACCCCCGTCCCACAGTTTCCACTGTATTAATAAATATATAAGGCTGAAGGGTGTGGGGATGGGGCAACCCCGTCCCACCGTCTCCACCGTCTCTCTCGTCCCAACCACCGCCCCCACCCCCGTCTCCCCCATAACACAACGGACGAACCAATCACCATGCAGCACCAATCACCTTTCGTCACCACCACCGTCTCTCGCCCCCGTCCCCGTCTCACCACCGCCCCCACCCCCCGTCTCCCTTCCTCTTGTTGGTAATTTTAGTGTTATCAACATTAATGGTGATATTGGATTAACTTGTTGAATGGGTTGATCTCGTTAGTCATTAACCGAGTTAGGAGATGCAGGAGTGCGGGCTCGGTTATCACTAATGGGATTGTGTGTGTTATTGGTTTGAGTAAGTTAAAGTATTAGTTTATTGGATTTGGGCGGAATGAGTTAATGACTAACTAAAGTTTAGTTTATTAATGGGTTATTAATTAAATGGAATTAAAGATGGGGCATTGTAAGCTCTTGGGTATATATGTAGGCCAAATAGATTGGCCCAAACATAATTACTAGAGCCCAATCCAATTGCATCTTAAAAACAACAAATATAATGTCAGTTTTGTGATATAACTGAAATACTGAGAAAACCAACCAAAAATGGTCTAGAGAGATCTCTAGAATTTTGGAGGTTTTGAACACACAAGAACCTATTCATATTTTGATCATCGGTGCAATAATTCTCAAAGAAATTAAATCCGATTCTTGTGTATATACTACGTTTAATCCGTTCAAACATTTGATTGTACCGATCAAATAGTTTGTTCTGATAGTGATTACACGACTCGTAGTATAATCCAAGTGATTTTCGATTTCATTTACGGTTTCGGTTCAATAAAACCAACAAAGAACAAACTATTTATCATTGATATGGAAGCCGTTTCTGATTTGGGTTCGTTTATGTTGGATGGTTGTGTTCTCTGATAAAGAAAAGAACATAACGAACTGTTGTGTTTTGGTTGTTGAAATCAAGTGTATTTAGACATCGATTTGCAATCACAATTTTTAAGTTTGATTAATATTACGTGTTGTATGATTGAATACAACATCCAATTTCATATTTTTGGATATTATGTCAAACTAGTGGGTCGAATTGTTCTATTCAAGTTTGTTGAGTTGAAAGTGGTCGAGGGTTTTTTATATGTAAATGCGGGAACGTCGGAATTTCGATTACAGAGGATTAATCAATTCCGGGTTACGGATTTGTTGCTGGTGATTCCAGGAGTACATCAAAGATAAGTTTTGATTCTATTGTTACATTTGGTTTCTATTTGTAATTTATTAATATGGAGGTTTTATAGTAACACCATGGTTTGGTGTTTTACTATGCGAAGAATTAAAAGTAGAGTAGAAAAGCAACAAAATTTTGTCACTTTGAAATCTGATTTTAATCGGAAGTTGTTAGACCAACATGCTTGACCACAACAACAATCCTCCGCTAGCCACGGGCCTGGGCGGCATTCCTCTTCCATCCGCAAACCGGAAGGAAACGATCGTTTCTAGTTGAATACCGAACCTAAATAGGAGTATTCAAGTCGGTATGTTTGGTGTACCGGAAGGAAACGATCATTCCTATTTGAATACCGAACCTAAATAGGAGTATTCGGTTTGATTTGGGTCGGTATAATTGGTGTAGCGGTTTTCAAACGTGAAGAGGAGGAAAGAGTTGCAAATTTTTTGCATTGCTTCGATCCAGTATTGATATAGAACCAACAAAATTGGCCCAGTTTATCTAATTCATTTGAGTAATTTGTTGGACAAGATAAGCTTATGTGGTTAGTTTATTGTCTGTCACAAGAACTGTATGATACTTTGCTCTTAGGCTCCCAAGCTAAAGTTGGATATGAAGTATTTGATTATTAGTTATGATAACTTGGTTCCACAAGGCTAGTTATGATGTAGAATCTCGGTTGCGAGAACTTGCTTCTACATGGCTTAAATTAATAGCCCAATAATAATTGACCAAAGAAAAAGAAGTCAGTTATTGTACGTCTTTCATAATCTTGAAGGTTGTTTTGTGGATATTCGAAGCAAAAGAAACATGTTTGTCTTTTGTTTTACTAATTTTGATATTATTCAACACAAAATTTGTTAAAACTTTTGGTTTTGTTGACAGTAAAAGAAAGAATAAGAAACATTTGTTTTGTTTCTTGATATCTTTAACTTGCAAGAATAAAACCGAAAACTATGACGCTCGCTTAGTTGTCAATGGATCATCAAGTTAGTTCAAACTCATCAAGGCGACTTCAAGCATCATATTGTCAGGCGTTAACCATGTACTCTTCGATACAAGGTTAGTTTTAAATTGATTTTTGTAGTGATAAAGGGTTTAATGAATAAGTTTAGATTTCAGTAAGTTTGAGACCTCTCAAATAAGCATAATAACCGTCTTTGTAAGGCAACCTGGTTTGGTTGACCGGTAGTCGTTGCGGGTTGTTAGGCGAAGATAAGTGAACATCGGGTTCCTTTCTGATTCATCCGGTTTCGAGGGACAGGAGGCGATTCGAATTGGAAAGTTCATTGAGCAAATTGTCTAATCTGATATAATACATTATTATCCATTTAAGCAAGGATTTTCAAAAGACATAATAAATGGATTTTATTTGTTTGATGTATAAATACAATACATATAGTTTTATTTACGGACGAGGCAATCTTTATATAAAAGATAAAGATCCTTCAAAGGACGTTAATCTAATTCACTTTATCCATTCAAACAATAATGATTTTGGTTTCTTATTTAAATGGATATTTATGTATTAAAATTAGAATGTCTAGATTGTATGTGAATCATAAATCTGATTCGTGTAGGTCATGTCAATTTTAGGATATGCATGATATTTCTTAGGGATGGTTTGATTCATGCCTTAGGTAGAAATTCTTAAGCAAGTTTACTTTAAATGTTTAAAAGGACATGTCTAAATTGTGTTTAAAGTTGCTTTCGAATTTGACCTTGATAAATGCCGAACTTACATGCTCATTAAAATAGCTTACATCTTTTAATGACATTAAAAGTTAAAAGAGAAAAGTCTTAATAAAATTTAATTGCTTAAGACTGTGGTGGTTTTTATAGAGGAAATGGTTGATATTTTGTTGTCATATTCATGGCTAAGTAAAGAATTTTAGGTCGTGTTAACATGTTATTTATTGAATAGAGTATTTAATAAAAGGACTAATGTAACCTCGTCTAAAATTTGGTACAAAAGACACCAGATTTGAGTTATCATAGGGTTTGGGAATGTAGAGCTGTTGAAAGGCTTACTAAACCTAAAATGAGAACCATATGTAAAAGAGGCATAGATTGCATAATTATTGGGTATGTTGAACATTCTTTTGTTTACAGGTTCTATGTCATAGAACCAAATAATTATGTATCCTTTTACTCTGTAATTGAGTCGAGAGATGTTTATTTTGGTAATGAGGATAGGTTTACCTTGGTACCTAGAATAAAGGACATGTCTTCGAGTTTAAAAGATTATGGGCATTGTTAATGCCTATAGCATAAGTGTATAGCGAATATAACACTTCAGGTTTAGGAGTCATATTTGTCTATGTGTGGATGACATGTTGATCTTTAGTACCAATCAAGATCAAGTGGATAAAACCAAGAAATTCTTGTCATCTAAATTTGTCATGAAGGACGTAGGGCAGACAAAATTGATTCTTAGTATTAGAATCACATGTGAGAACAATGGCATCTCAATCTCCCAGCCTCATTACATGGTGACGATTTTGAAGGAATTTAATATCTAAAATTGTTCACATGTTGGAACTCCAACACTAACTTATATTAGGCTTATGCCTAATAAAGAGGCTCCTATTTCTTAGCTGGAATAGTCTAAAGCAATAGGATATTTGATGTATGCTATGATTAGCATAAGGCATGGTAAATTCTATGTTGTGGGAAAACTAAGTGGATTTACTAGTAATCCAAGTACTTGGTATTGGCTAGTTGTAAATAGATTATATAAATACCTGAAAAGAACCATGATCTGTGGTTTGTGTTATTCAGGTTTTCCTTCGGTTTAGAAGGGTATTCCGATGCAGGTTATATAACTAAGTAGAGTTTACTGCTCTCTTGGGGAGGTGTCAATCCTTAGGCAATTAGGATCTATACTTGCATCATTTACAATGGAATGTGAATTTGTAGCGTTTGCAGCAGTTGGTAAAGAAGCTGAGTGGCTAAGAAACTTGTATTATGAAATTCCATTGTGGTCTAAACTGATATCACTAATATCTATCAGTATGATAGTGCTGACTAAAGATTATAGTTAGGTGTATAATGGAAAGTCTAGACAATTATATGTTATACATAGCATGATTCATGAGCTCATCATGCATGGTGTGATATCTGTTGAATTTGTAGGATATAACTTTAATTTTGCTGATTATCTAACCGAAGAGTTAGGAAGAGATCTCGTGAATAAATCAGTCACATGGATGGGTTTAAAGTCCACACTTTAATATCCTATGTCAAGATACCCAATTCCCATCTAATACAACGTTAGATGTAGAATTCAATGTGGAAAGCTTGCTATAGAGATATTGGAACACATGATCAAAATCATCCCAAAGTTTGTGTTCAGACTGCAAGATAAAGTAGGCTGAAGTATAACTTCTTAATAGTCCTTTGCATTTGCAGGTGCAAGAATAAAGAGACTACCTATAAGAGTATGAAGTTTAGCCGCTTCAAGAAGCTTGGACTTGGCTTTGATATACTCTTTGAAGGATTGGAAACTGGCTAGTAAAATATAGTGTCAGGTAAGAACATATGGATTTATAAACTTATGTGTATTTTACCTTCAAGTATTCAAATGGATAGCAAGGGTTCAATCCATAGAGACACCCCGATATTCGAATATTTGGATCGTGTAATTTACTAAGATGGAAATTCAATCCTCAGGACATTTCCATTTATGCATGAGTTTGAGTTTCTTTGAGAATTAAGTTAAGTTAATCATGGATATCACTAAAATGGGGGAGGATGTTGGTAATTTTAGTGTTATCAACATTAATGGTGATATTGGATTAACTTGTTGAATGGGTTGATCTCGTTAGTCATTAACCGAGTTAGGAGATGCAGGAGTGCGGGCTCGGTTATCACTAATGGGATTGTGTGTGTTATTGGTTTGAGTAAGTTAAAGTATTAGTTTATTGGATTTGGGCGGAATGAGTTAATGACTAACTAAAGTTTAGTTTATTAATGGGTTATTAATTAAATGGAATTAAAGATGGGGCATTGTAAGCTCTTGGGTATATATGTAGGCCAAAATAGATTGGCCCAAACATAATTACTAGAGCCCAATCCAATTGCATCTTAAAAACAACAAATATAATGTCAGTTTTGTGATATAACTGAAATACTGAGAAAACCAACCAAAAATGGTCTAGAGAGATCTCTAGAATTTTGGAGGTTTTGAACACACAAGAACCTATTCATATTTTGATCATCGGTGCAATAATTCTCAAAGAAATTAAATCCGATTCTTGTGTATATACTACGTTTAATCCGTTCAAACATTTGATTGTACCGATCAAATAGTTTGTTCTGATAGTGATTACACGACTCGTAGTATAATCCAAGTGATTTTCGATTTCATTTACGGTTTCGGTTCAATAAAACCAACACCTCTCGTCCCCACAACCTTCGGCCTAAGTAAAACCTAAGTTAATATTCCTTGACATGAATCTATCAGAATATATGAGATCTTAAGGAAAAGAACCATAAATTACAAAAATGTATGTGAATTTATTTGCAGATTTTTTTTTCTGTTTCGAGTATATTTACATGAAAAAACTTTTTAAGTATATTTTTCTGTTTTGAGTATATTATCATTTTAAAACGTTTTAACACTAAATGTATACTTTTTGTTTTTGAACTGCAAATTTTATACTACCTTAATTCTACCTCACTTTGCACTTGTAAGGATTTAAACCCACAACTTTATATTTGTAAGAAGGGACGCCATATCACTAGACGGCCAAGAGGTCATGGGTAACACTAAATTTTATACTGATCGACCAGATAAGATTATACGGTGCTCTTTAATATTATTTTGTTAATTATATACTATAACAGGATAGGTATTCGCAACTGAAGAAACAATAAGTATCACGGGGTTAAGATTAATCCCCGTGTGGTTAAATACCTTTGTTCGTCCAAGAGTTACCCTTTACCCACGCCGTTAGTTAAACCCGAACCGTGAAGTAAGAACGAAGAACGAGTGTGTGTGTGTGTGTGTTGAAAGTAAAGACACAAAGATGTAAGTGTTCGGGTCCTTAACGACCTACGTCCACTGTGAAGAGCCGATTTGTATATTACTTGGAGTGTACAAAGTGTTACAAGAAATATTGTTAATCTAGCACTTGAGTACAAGTGATGAATTTCGGATCTTTTATTAAGGAGTTGAAGTCTTCTATTTATAGGAAAAGTCGTGGCTTGAGCAAAATGGCCCACGAGAGTTATCCCAGATCTGGGCTTCATTCTGGGCTCCAGGTGACCGGCCCAGTAAAAATGGCGGGAAATAATGGACCATATTTGCTGACGTCATGTGCGATTGACCAGCTCTGCCAAAATGACACGTGGCGCCCTCTGATAGGACGCCGGCGGCATGCTAATCTGACACAGCATGGGAGCAGTCAAGTCGCTGTTCATGTCAGCGGTAGTTGGACTGACCCTGACACGTGTTGCCGTGTGGTTGGCGTATATTTCTGCCCAGATCTGAGTGAATCTTCTTGATCCTTGATCTTCCGTACCTCATACCAAAAGCTGGTGATGGACGAATATTCCGCGCATGTCTGTACGCGCGCCTAATCTCCTGAGCAGTGGCGCAGCATAGTAGGGGCGGGGAGGGGCGGCCGACCCCCCCCCCCCCGGATTTTCGTGGAGAAGTTCCGATTATATAGTATTCGTATAGAAAATTTTGAAAATATTGGGTTTCGACCTCCCGAAACTGGTTTTCGACCCCCCCGAAACTAGTGACTTCCGACCCCCCGAACCTTCGGGTCAAGCTTCGCCACTGCTCCTGCGGTACTAGTGTGTAAAGTGGTGTGACACGTGAAACAGTTCCTTTCGCGGAGCTGGTTCCGCGAGATGTGTCCGCGGATAGGAGATGGTTGCTTCCGCGGATTTTGGCTGGCATTTGGATTATTGGAAAGTGGGATAGGGATGCCGCATCCGCGAGAATTAGGCTCCCTATCCCTTCAACAACCATTAAAATGATCATATACTGGTTGCAAAAATCTTTATCGCTAATGATCTGGAAAAGGGTTAATTGATGTGTATATATTTGTTGAGAAGTGTAGGAACGTATCTAAAAAGTTCAATTTCTATACACATATTTTCTTTTTTGTTGAAAGCAGTATTAACAATATTGGGTTTGGAGTTGTCGCTTGTACGTACGTGGACCTCCCCACCACCTATATCCTGCTAGAGTTATTTGTGAGTCAAAGATACTCTAGCATAGTGTTTGTTTTATAGTAGGATCTATCCCGTTATTACTTTCTTTCCATCGTTTTAAACTTTTAATTAAGAAGTTCGCATGCCAATGATCCCCATATCAATTGGTTTTGGGGAGGTGGTAAGGTTTACCTACTTTAGTGAGGTTTTTGACCAGGTGGTCACATTTTCAACTACTGGCCGACCCACAACCAATTGGCACGTAGTTGTGCGGTTTGTGGTATTTTGATGCCTTACGCCTGCTACAGATCGAAACGTGACGTGTGTAAGTAGTAGTTTGGCCATTATACCAACTGCACCATCCGTCCAAAAAAATTTAAGAAGCTTGCATGGGTACCGAGTTGTTTTTCTTAACGGCTAATACACACATATAAAAACCCTCAACCTTATGTAGATAAATATATTTTCAAGATACCTTAATACTGCTAGGCTACAAGCGATTAGGACGTGCTTAATAAGTGGGTGTTTGGGATTGAGGTGGAAAATTGCTTATTGATTTATTGGCTTTTTGAAAAAAAAAAAAAAAAAAACCAATATGTCATTTTCAAAAGCTAGGATTTGTGGCCTTTTCAAATGAACAAAACACATTTCATTAATAAAAAGGGTGAATTTTACATAAGGAAGGCAAATAAACGGGCAACATGTTAGGATTTATGGCTTTTCTAAATGTTTTATTAACTTATTGGCTTTTTTAAAAAGCCAATAAATCAATAAGTAAGTTTCCAACTCAATCCCAAACACCCCTAAGTTCTATGAGTTGTTTGGCTTTGCCATTTACTATGTAATTTACTCTGGGAAGGACACCCATGGATGAAGCGGTCAATTTAGACACATTTATGATAATGGCTAGCGATTTAGTCACGAATATAATTTGTTAGAGTGGCTGTAGTGGGAAGCCCTCATAGCGCCCCTTCATTCATTCTTATTGGGTGCAAGAACTTGGCACACCAACCAAAGAAAAATGACGTTATAATCTTAGCGCTGACACATTTTGGGATTTTTGGAGATTTTTAAGCGCCCCATAACGCCCCCGTAGTGGTGTTTGGGACGCTATGGGTGGATTAATGCTCCAATTGATGCTCGAGTACTACACATGGTCTTAGAACTTAATATGTTATTCTAATTTAACTTTTTATTTTTATAAAATTATTGGCAATGAAAAACTAATTACTTGCTGAATATATTAGTGCTTATGGAGTTTATAACTTTTGTTAGGACCCGGAACACCCATCGGATCGGACCGCATGCACACTCCACACCACATTAGTATGATATTGTCCGCTTTGGGCCTAGCCCGCACGGAATTTGTTTTTGGGCTCTTCCCAAAAGGCCTCATACTAATTGGAGTGTGCACCCACCTTATAAGGAACTCATCCCTTCCTTATTCCATCCATGTGGGACTTGGATTGCCAACCCCAACAATCCTCCCCTCAAGCCAAGGACCACATAACCTGTGTCCTCCCCTTCAGCTGAACACCATCTTGCACCGCCGCTACACCACGGAACACACCGCCACACTACCAGGCTTCCTTTCGACACAAGGCTACAATCACCGCAGCACCGCATTCCAGCTGAACCTGGCTTAGCCCAACCTTGGCTCTGATACCACTTGTTAGGACCCGGAACACCCATCGGATCGGACCGCATGCACACTCCACACCACATTAGTATGATATTGTCCGCTTTGGGCCTAGCCCGCACGGATTTGTTTTTGGGCTCTTCCCAAAAGGCCTCATACTAATTGGAGTGTGCACCCACCTTATAAGGAACTCATCCCTTCCTTATTCCATCCATGTGGGACTTGGATTGCCAACCCCAACAATTGCTATCTCCACCTTAGAGTCACTAATCATCACTGAACCACTTTAATCAAACAACTGATCACCAAACAATCAGCTGTTTACCAAACTACTGATTCTAAACCACTGCTTGACCCAAAACTGCTGATCAACAAACACTACAGCCAAACTACTGATTACATTTCCTCATCAGTAGTTCCAAACCACTGCTGCACATCAGCAGTTTGCCCTTTTCCCATCAGCACTTTCAAGCAATTGATCAACATCTGATCTTCATCAGTACTTTCAAACCTCTGCTCTTCATCAAGCAGATTCAACCCTCTGCTCTTCATCAGCTGTTTCCATCATCTGTTTCCCATCAGCAGTTTTCAACCAACTGCTACAAAACAACACCAAACAGCTGATCTTCCCAGCAGACTTTCCAAGGACCAAACCACCCTTACTCATGATCACAACACCTGATTCTGCAATAACCTTGTTTGACCCATGTTGTATCTCCACTGCACAGTTCATCAAATCATAATATTTGACCATATTGCCCCTGTATCCTCTTTTGTTACTAAACAACAAATCTGGCCTACTCAATATGAGACAAACATTAAACTTCCACCATGAACTATTCTTTTCAGCAAATAACTTCATCCTCTGATCTATCTTTGCTGACATAACAGACCTTTCACAGCAGCTCTTATTATAACAGTCCAAACACTTGACAACTATCTTCTTTGCCTTGTCCCTATCATTGCAGAATATTTCCCTTTGATCATCACTGCCCAACTGAGGACATTTTCCTGCACATCCCTCAGACTCCACCTCAGTCTGAACATTCACATGTGCATACTCCACCTCAATTAAAACATCATTCAAACATAGCATATTCCTGCTATCTTTCAGCATTGGCTTCCCATCATCTAGTCTCCATATCTTGATCAACTTATCACCATCAAGACATCTTAAGATCACCCAGCCTCCTGCTCTTGATCTTACTAAACTTTTCAGACTAGAACCTTCAATCATACTTGAGCCACATACTTTCTTAATCTTTTCCAGAAATACCCTTCCAGAAAAACAATCTTTATTAACCAAAAGATTACAATCTCCTTCACCAGAAATCCCCCCTATTGTCACCTCAAACATATCACCATGAACAACTAATTCCTCCATCTTAGACACCCTATGATTATCACCAATCATACCAAACTCTAAGATACCATCCTGTCCTACACCACAGGACCTTTGTTCATCATCATGACAATAACACCTGGATTCTATTCCCTGAGATTTTACCACTAAACCATCAAGAACATAAACATGACAGCCCTGTCTAGTTCCTGATAACACCATCATGTGTTCTCTCATAACAAAGACTTTACCACCTTTCAGAACCACATGATAACCATCTTTTTCAAGACATCCTAATGACAATAAACTCACTGTAAGATCTGGTACATACCTCACACCATGCACATTCACCAACATTCCACTGTCCATTCTGAATGTCACAGTTCCTATAACCCTTTATCTCACAAAACCTGCCATTAGCAACTCTGACTTTACCAAAGTCCCCATACTTCAATTTCCTGAAGTATTCTTCATCATATGTCATCCCATATGATCCACCTGAGTCCATTATCCATTTCTTTGAACATAATTCTTCACCAGTCACTGCAAGAACATCACAGACATCACATTCATCAGATGAATCATCTTCTTGCTTCCTTTGACTCTCCATTCTCTGCTCATTCCTTCTTTTCTTCAATTCTGGGCAGTCTCTTCTCAAGTGCTCTTCTGAATTACAGATATAACACCTCCTTTTGGGTCTGAATACACCTTTAAACCTTGATCCTTTTCTGATCAGGTTTCCCTCTCACCAACAGTCCTTCTCCACCTTCTTCTTTAGGTTCAAACCTTCTCTTCAACTCTCTTGAGTTCAAGGCTGCAAGAACTTCATCCATGGTAAGAGTATCTCTTCCATACATCAAAGTATCCACAAAGTGTTCATAACTCTGTGGTAATGATGTCAAGAACAAGATAGCCTGATCTTCCTCATCAATGATCACCTCTATATTCTCAAGATCCAAAATCAACTTGTTAAACTCATCTGTATGATCTTCAAGAGACTTCTCTGGTGTCATCTGAAAGGTATACAACCTCTTCTTCAGATACAGCCTATTAGCCAGTGACTTAGTCATGTACAATGACTCAAGTTTAGCCCACACACCTGCTGCACTTGTCTCCTTCGACACCTCTCTCAAGACTCTATCACCCAGATTCAACACAATAGCAC
The DNA here is from genome assembly GCA_030844895.1 of Ambrosia x helenae. NCBI lineage: Eukaryota > Viridiplantae > Streptophyta > Magnoliopsida > Asterales > Asteraceae > Ambrosia > Ambrosia x helenae. The sequence continues at coordinate 40,258 of JAUTDX010003033.1, forward strand.
TGTGAGCCTTTTCCAAGATATCCTTCTTCTCCTTATCAGACAGATCAGTAGACATGTTGGTTTCACCCAACAGAGCATCTACTAACCCCTGATGAACAAGAAGAGCCCTCATCTTCAATCTCCACAGACTAAAGTCATTCTTTCCATCAAATTTCTCCAATTCGAACTTCGTCGACACCATTCTTGATCTTAATTACGGATTACAAACACCAATTTCACAGAACTTGAGCCAACCTGGCTCTGATACCACTTGTTAGGACCCGGAACACCCATCGGATCGGACCGCATGCACACTCCACACCACATTAGATGATATTGTCCGCTTTGGGCCTAGCCCGCACGGATTTGTTTTTGGGCTCTTCCCAAAAGGCCTCATACTAATTGGAGTGTGCACCCACCTTATAAGGAACTCATCCCTTCCTTATTCCATCCATGTGGGACTTTGGATTGCCAACCCCAACAATCCTCCCCTCAAGCCAAGGACCACATAACCTGTGTCCTCCCCTTCAGCTGAACACCATCTTGCACCGCCGCTACACCACGGAACACACCGCCACACTACCAGGCTTCCTTTCGACACAAGGCTACAATCACCGCAGCACCGCATTCCAGCTGAACCTGGCTTAGCCCAACCTTGGCTCTGATACCAATTGTTATTAAAACACCTATGAAATTGAATTAAGAACACAATTGTCGAAAGCTTCGAATTATTATTGATGAAACAAGAAAAGAAATTACAAAGAAAATTACAATGGAAACGACTGAAATCGACTGACTTGAACAATTGGACCTAGCCCTAGTTTTATAGAAGAAATCCCAAACAGTTTGTTAAAATCTGTTATAACTTCCATCCTTGGCAAAACAGGCCCTCCAGCTTTATCAGTCTCTCACTTATTCACCTAAAACTTATTAAAGCAGAAAAACAATTTTGATAAATGTCACAACTGGCCCCTCAACTTTCTTTGACCAGTTTGACTTATTCTTAAACCCATGATTGTGACTCTAATATCTAACAACTTTGAATTATACCTTGCTATGCATAACAATAACTCTTTAAGCCTCATTTCTTGCCATGTTTAACAAGTTTATTTATTTACGGATCGCCTCCTTTAAAAGTTTGATTAGGCTTCCGTATTGACCCGAATGAAAAAAATCTTAGGTCCACCACTTGAATGGTATAATGATGTTGTTGGAAGAGATTGTGGGACCTAATTACATATCCTTTCGGACACACAGATGCAATGAATGGTTTTTGTGTAATTCACTGAATCTATCGGTAAACTACTAATCGTTGTTTAACAAATTTGTTAGCTATTTGAGAGGGCAAACCAAACATAAAAGAACAAGAATACAAATTTAGCATTAATTAATAGTAACTCTAAATATTTTATATGACATCTACATCTATGGTACTTCCCTTCTTAATAAAAAGAAAAAATAATAATCTAAAATGAAAAAAAAAGCTATAATTAATTAGCAATCCCGTGGGTAACGCGTAAGCTGCATGTGATTCTTCCGAAGCCGCACGTTGAATCATGCATCGTTGATCGATCCAACCTTGGATTTACAACCAAGCGTTGACCTTTTACTCATCTTATACTCCAAGCAACACGTAGTAAAGTTGTATATGGGCAAGGCTATCAGCATTCCAAATATAACCCTGCATAATTTCCAATATCATATTAATATAAATATTAGCATTATTGTTCAAAAAGCTAGCTCTCACTCAAAGAAAGCTTTAAAAAAGTTCGTTTGAAATCGACTCGTGTGTAAATAAATCGAGCCTGAGCTAAGGTAAACTCGATCGCTTGTGAGCTAACTTGTTGGCTCATTTTAAACAAAAACCAAAATTTAAACACACTACTAATTAAAAGCTAACGAATTGCGAAGGCTGTTTCGATTGCAAATTTTGATCGTAATTGCGCGTTTTCTAGTTTGTTTATATTGTAACCTAAAATTATAATGTATCATTTATATGCTTAAATGTATTATTTCTTACACAAATATGTAACACGTGTAAAAGAAGTTTAAAAATTTAAAAAATAAATGAGCTGACTCGAGCATTTTACAAACCAAGCTCAATATTTCAGCTCATTAAGATAAACAAAACTAAGCAGTGCTCAGTTAACTTCAAGCCCAGACCCAACCTAGCTTCTCTAGGCTCGTTTACAACTCTAAATAAAACAATATCTTTTTTGAAAACTAAATCACATTTTACACTACTTACGCGGTACTTAGAATATCGGCATGCACATTGTACTCCTTCGCAAACACAAACGGCACAATTCCTTGAGGCAGAGCGGCCTGCATTTCGAAATCAAGATTAGTACCCGTTTAATCAGTTGTTTAGTTTTAGCAACAAGATTTAGTTTGCTGTTAAAAAACATTATATTAGTAAAAACATTTTATTAATTTTAATATATACCTGAACAATAGCAACATGTAGTAGAACACCTCGTAGTCCAATAGCAATAGAAGTAGCGCCATGACAGCAGGCCCGGTTAAAAACCTAACAGCCATCGAAAATGTCGCCACACGTTGCCCACATGCTATTATTTTTGGCTGTAACGCCATAAATAACCCTGTAGTACGTATATACACACAACAATATTCAATGCACCAACATCAAATATTAATAAACAACATTTATTAACATATTATTATTATTATTATGAATCATTCTTTTATACTATTATTACCTAGACTGAACATGGCCATCCCTAGACCTGCGTCGGATAATATTGCTATCGACCCACTTACTATGGTTGGCATTTTAATATCCCATCTGTAAGTATTTATTAAAAAAAAAAGTACATTAGTTATTAATGTGTGATGTACATGTTATGTTGTTGTGGAATTAGATGTGAGACTAGATGGTTGAAATTCAATTACCTGAAGGAAACTAGAGACCAAATGAACCCAAGAGACTTGAGTAAGTGTTGGTGTTTCTAATCAGCTTTCTCCAAACCATTATGAGGATAGCCTTGTCATGACACTAGCTGGTGGCATGCGATGGTTCTTGTTTTCGGCTTCTTCGGTTCTGATTTTCTTGAATGGGGATCCATTTATTTGTAGTTTGGGTTTTCGTCTATGTCGATCTCCTTTTGTTCACCGTATGTTTTGGTCATTGGACTCAAGTTTTCTGAGACAAAAATGAGTGTTTGGTTTTTATTAGAGAGAATATATCAGTTAGGTATATATGACATAAATAAAGAGAACTAATTAAATAATATCTTTTGATTGTGTGTAATGATATAACTAAAAACCCAATTTTGTTATCATAAAACTAATATAAAAGTTATAAAAATAGATTGTAAGTTAAAAGGTTCATTTAACCTGGTGTGGGTACAGCTTTAGAAGGATCAATGGCTCCAAATTCTGCAGCTGCTTTGTTGATTGCATGTTTCATGTTACCCTCAGAAACAGGAGATGCACTTGAGCCTCCATACAAACATGTGAAGCTCTTTGTTGTTGCTGGGTGGGGGTGGTGTGATGACACCGCTCACACCACCTCCACCGCTCTCTTTTTTCTTCAGGCCGCCACTAGCGGGGTGGCGCTAGTGGATCCTAATGAAAAAGTAGGTTTGGGATTGGAGGTGGGTAGGAACAGACTAAATTATTGTTGGTGTTGTTATTGCTATTGTTATTGAACAACTCCCCACTCATACTCTCCCTCCTGTTCTTTTCTTCCCTATCCTCAACATTTCTTCTTCAAAATTTGAAGTTCTCGGTGTGGGGCCCTTTGAAGACTGCATTGAGAAAACGTCCCCACCTCCAAAACTACTGGTATACCCATGTTTAGGGCTTTCAGCTTTGCTGCCAGCTTTACTAAACATGGCATAAAAGTCAGACTGGTTAAAGCTGGAAGCCCTAGGTGTGGGGCCTCTGGATGACTGGACAGAGTAGATCTCTACTCCAGTCAAATTTGAGGCCCTAGGGGTCATACCAGTAATATTATGAGACTTGTTATATGAAGATATAACAGATCTTGAGGATGCGGTGGAAGATCTCCGCACCACCACGTGGAGTTTGCCATCGTCTCCTATCTCGGCATCAGTCTGTAAAGGCTCACGGCCGTTTAAGGAAACGACGTCAGACTCCACATGAAAAGATGTAATAGAACCAGCAGTTTCTGGAAACTGCTCAGTTATGAGGAGCTTTGCTCCTCTATACTCAAACATAAACAGCATGAGCGTGTACCAAATCACGCTCTGCAAAACCACAATCTGGACCATTAGGGATCCAGAAAAATCCCCATACATGGCCTTGAGCAACGGAATGCCCATGACCAAAGTATTTGGGAGCGTCGAGAGGGAGAACAAAGTGATCATCCACTCGAGGCTCCCGCTCTTACTCAACCATTGCCAAAATAAACAAAGCCCTAGCATAACAACCTTTTGAAGCGAATCCGCTGCAATGAATTGGTAGTTCATCTCATAAGGATTGTTTGAAGATATAAAGTGGAAAGAAAGGAGAGGGACAGCAAAAACCGCAACGAAACGGTTAATGCCTGAGCATTGGTCCGGTGTGAAGATCTTCCACCACCGGACCGAACCATAGGCTAGCATCATGGCAACATATAGTGGCACAATGGCTGCAAGAACATCGTAAATGTCTTTTCCAGTGATCATGGTGCTTTTGCAACATGTACACAAGGAGTCACACAGCCACTAGAACACACACACGAAGGTTAATATTAATGGAGATGGTTGTCGTTGTGGTGGTAGTTGTAGGCGGAGAAGGGATGAGGAAGTTGTAGTGTGAAGGGTTGTACAAATTATACAAATAACGGATAGATATAGATCCCTTATGTATTGGAACTCATGAATAAGGGCAATTAATGGAACTTGTTGAAAGAATCCTGTATAATATTATTTATTTTTAATGAAAAGATTTGATGAATAAATAACTAATAAATTCTATGATTTAATAAATGTAAATGGCATATAATGGTGTTGTGTTTAGTTGGGAATAAATAATAGGTTAATAATTTTCAGAATTAAAGTAGTCATTGTAGTTTTTATATTTTCTAGTTTTTTTTAATTGCAAACAAATGATGTCCCGACAACTCGGGATACCCACCAATTGGTTACAAAAGCACCTCATACGCCTCTGGGTGAAGACACGTCTTAGGTGTCCGCCCTTATGGTGGAGCTGTTGTATGAGAAATGATGTGTAGAGTCTAACCTCCTTAAGGTGTCGGGTTTGATCCGTACTTTTTTTCTCACGACATGCATCTGTGAATGGACATCACTATATTGGAAATTTGAATAAAATAAACATCAACATTCTATATATATATATACATGATATGCAATGTAAATACAACAATATATATTAATATGCTCGTGTACCAAAAAAACCCGGTAGGTTAATTACTACGTTGCACTTGCATCAATTTGCATAATTAAAAAGAGAGGCAATAGGAGTAGACTGTAGAGTCTATCTTGCTACTCTATATGTATTTACATAAGAGATTCTTTAATATACTTGAAATAGGTACATGTGTTTATAGATTCCTAAAATTAGTGTTTTGTTTTATCGGAAGTGTCAAGTTTCACTATCCCTACACATACCCACTTTGAAATAAAATAAAGGGTAAACCTCTAAACTCGTGTGGTTTGATAAAAATTTGCTATTTATATACAAACTTTTGATTTTTGTCATAATCGTATCATGATTTCAATTGCTAGTCATTCTCATCCCTAGCATTAAAAGAATCCAATTAAGTCAAAGGTAAAATTGTCAATTCACCTTTTAAATTTTTAATTGTCGAAATCGTCCCTCCTGCAAAACTAAAAATTAAAAGAAATATAAATATTATTATAAAAATTCAAGTGGGTCCCCACCCATTTCATCTTCTCCACTCTAAACACTCCCACCACCTATCTCCACCTTTCACCACTACCACCCCCACCCATATCCAACTTTCACTACCACCACCACCTCTGTTATCCGTTGGTTGATTTCCAATGCCCTTAAAATTCTTAACTAATATACAAATACAAACAGAAACAAATTCATATCAATATCACCATCACCACCACCTATATCCGGCCACCACAACCAGTCCACCATAATACCACTAACACCTCTTACCGGCCACCACCACAGCATAACTACCACCTTTTCCCGGCCACCACCACCACCTGAATCTCCAGCGCCGGATAGAATTGAGCAACGCTGACAGTGACAAAGATGAAGTCAACCACAAATCATCAATGAATAAAAGTTCTATTGATGTGGATTTTGCTTGTCTTAACGTAAAGAGCATCAAAAAACACCCAAATCAGTCATAGTATTCAAGTCAAAAACCAACAATTTAACATATTCGTCAGAAAATTGAGTTGTTTTGTGGTGTAGGTTTAAGCAATTAGACGAATAATGAAACTAGGATTTCAATTTCTATATAAACCACATTTAATGAGAGAATTTACAAATTTAGTGAGAAATAGAGACGACTTAAGTCACATTTATTGCTCAGTTTTTCTTGTAGTGCATAACAGGTTGGTGGATGTTGATGGATATGGGTGGTGGTGGTGGTGAAAGGTGGATGGGTGGTGGGCAAGGTTTTTAAAACTCGGACAAGACCGGCCGGTCTGACCGGTCGGACTGGGCTCCGGACCCCTGGCTAGTTCGGGTTAGATGGTTGGACCGCCAGTGCTGCGAACCGGCTGAGAACCGGCCGGCCGGACCGGGAAACCGGGAGGTTGGACCGGTTTTTTTTTATTATTTTTTTTTTTGTTTTTGGGGCGGTTCGTTGGACCGGTCGGACCGGTGAACCGTACGGGGGTTCGGTTCGACGTCCGGTCTGGTTCTGAAAACCTTGGTGGTGGGTGTGTTATAGTGGAGAAGATGAAATGGGCGGGGTAGGGGTGGGACCCACTTGATTTTTTTTAATAATATTTATATTTCTTTTAATTTTCTCTATTTTTTTAATTTTTAAATTTGGTGGAGGGACGATTTCGACAATTAAAACTTTAAAACGTGAATTGATTATTCCTTACTTAATTGGACTAACTGTGTTAGACATTTGAAACTCACTTCATCATCATTCTCCTTTAAAGAGCTTTTATCATACTCATTTAGTTTGCAATTAGTAGTTAAAGTATGGCTCTACATATTCATAGGTTTTATTATGGTTGTATTATATATACTGGATTTTTATGTTTGCTTCAATATACAAGAAAAATATATTACCTACAATTTCTTTCATGGTATCAGAGCCACAACCGATCCCATCTAAACCTAACTTTTTTATCCTACCAATCATTTTAGTCAACTAATCACCATCGACAACCGATCCCATCTAAACCTTTCCTTTTTTTTATTATCCTACCAATCATGACTCAATCCAGTCAACCTCCTTCCACTCCTACCAATATTATTTCTAATCAACACTTTCATCCTCTCACCAACATATCCAATTTCGTTAGCGTAAAACTCACCTATGATAACTATCTTACATGAAACATCAAATTATTACCATTATCGAAACGATAGGACTACTTGAACATAGTAGTTCCCACTTAACCGCTACCACAAGCGACAAAGCCAAATGGGACCCGCGAAGATGGGTACGTCTCTGCTTGCCTCAACGTCGCGCTAGATGCTTCCATTGCCCCATCTCGCCATCGGAACCGATACCGCCGCGGCCCTTTGGAAGATCATTGAAGACATTTTTTTTACCAAGTTTTTGCTAAGCGCTCACACCATTCGAAGTCAATTTCAACTATTAAAACAATCTAACCAGTGCGTTACCACTTATTGTGATCGAGCCAAGCAAATCGCCGATCAATTAAATTTTATAGATGACCCCGTCACTGATGCAAGTCTTGTGCTATAAGTTTTGAATGGTCTTGATCATCCAACATTTGACAACTTTGTGTTAAATATCGAACACTTCGATAAACAACCATCTTTTGATCAACTTCGATCCAAACTTTTAAATTATGAAGAACGCATCCATCAATATAAGCAATTCGCCACCCCTCCAGTAGCCTTGGCTGCCACCGATAACTTCGGATCCTCGCCACGCCATTTACAACCTCCATTCTTCACCATCGAACCCTTAAGTTCGTTTCATGTGTCAAATTTGCAAAAAGAATGGTCACGAAGCCCCGTTTTGCTGATACCGTTATCATATAAACAATCAATCCAATGACCCTCATAGTAACAACTTTACAAATCGTTACTCCGGGGACGTCGCGGTGCTTTTATTGGTTATAGTGGTTGTGGTCGTACTTCTACCAATCTCCAACCATTTGTCAACCGTTCACAACAGTCTATGGCATCTTCTGTTGATAACTTTTCTGATCGTCCAATTAACTTGGAACCTTCTAATCACCTTTTTGATAATCGCACAAGTAGTGGTGCATTTAATCCATATTTTCTATCTCAAGTTTTTCCCACATTGACCCATTCTTACCACAAAACCCACTAAAACCCAACTTCTTTTCCACATGACTCGTTTTTCTCACAAAACCCACAAATTCCATCTTCTTTACCACAATAAGCCCATCTTGTTGTTCCTACCCCACATACTCCTTTTTTATGCCAATATTGCAACAGGCCAACCATCTCAAACCCATCTGAATCCTTTTCTTATTTCTCACAAGCCTCCCCTTATGATGCATCATGGTTTGAGCAATGCTCACTCCCTTCTCGTTTTGGGTTCACATCTAATCTCCTAACTTTCTCGGACTTTTGTGAGCAAATTGACTCTCGGATTCCTGATTCGGGAGCCACATCTCATATGGCAGCCGACATTTCCATGGTTGATCATGCCACACCCTTTCATGGTATGGATAACGTTATAGTTGGAAACGGTAATGGCATTGCAAATAACTCACATTAGACATGCCACCCTCACGCTTTCAAACCACAAACTTTATCTAAAACATGTCTTGATAGTTCCCCATCTAACAAAAAATATTCATTGGTTACGTCCTAGGCCGTTTCAACTCTACTCTCTAACAACAAGGACTTCCAATGATCACGTGTTATGGCACAATCGCCTAGGACATCCGTCAAGTTTTGATTTTGATTCCGCTTCCTTTCCGTTTATGTCTTGTACCTCTCTTAATAATACACATAATAAACATTGTCATGCTTGCAATATGTAAAAATCTACAAGATTGCCATTTTCTCATTCACAAAACCGTAGTACAAAGCCCTTATATATCATTCATTGTGATATATGGGGACCCTCCCCCATTGTCTCTCATTCTAACTATTGGTATTATATTACCTTTGTCACACCCTCAAATTTTCACTGCGGGGTTTATACCGCGAGGCGCATGACATACCAGGATCCCATAGCCATAAGTCATATGAACGAACTCTAAATACCCAAACCATTTAGTTCGTTTTTCAAAAATCAAGTTTTGTTAAGCTGCGGAAGCGTAAACCAAATTTAAACATTTTAAAACCATGCACAAAACAACGCGCCCAAATGAAAACCATATGAGAGAAAACATAAAAGCATGATATGTAATTTAGGTGTATGCCCAAGACCCCAAATACAATGAAACGTGTTGTGCTTCCTAATCGTGGTACCGGAAGCTAACTACCTGCAAAAGCATGTATATCGTGTGTCAACATAAAGTTGGTAAGTTCACAAAGTAAAGTAGGTGAGTAAGTAAATAAATGCGTAGGTTTTCCCAAAACCAAGTAACCACACATAAAAGCGTAGGCCTCCCAGACCATGTAACAAGTAACAGCTAATTCACATGCCAGGGGTAATTAACCCACTCATGACAACTAACACCGGTGATACCGAACTGCTAAACAACGAGATCCCACAATATTGAGCAAAGTGCCTTGCATCATTGCCTGTCAACAATGATAATAAAAGTTAAGTTATAGTTCACACCCATGCTCCCAGCACGATGTGAGGTTTGTGAAACCTAATAGCGCTCTCAACTAATAACCCGCTTGTCCACTAGGGCAATTCATTTGGTATCTAGAAGGACTTCAACGATAGGGTTGGTTTAGTTCATCAAGGACATAAAGCATGAATTAGTACAAGTAGATTCACCTCGTGAACCTAGCACCCCAAAACCCGGGATGTAAAAGTAGTCCCAAACTGGACTAGAAAAGTTTAGAAATTTGTCTCAACCCGAGACGCATGCTTTTGAGAAAAGAGTAGTGAAACTCACCTTAGGTTGCAAGCAATTTATCCAAACTCCACAAACAATAATGTGCTACCGACTCCCTATTACAAGTGTCACTAAGTGAGTATATGTGTAATATCATTACACCGTATGACCCTTTTGTCCAAGACATTTAAAAGTTCAAAACCGTGTAAGTGACACCTAACGATTCTACATGAACAAGTAAGCCCTACGAACCCGTTGGTGAACATATTGATAATCATCAGTTTTACACTTCATATGCATCTCATAAGTGTCCATACAAGTTCATGTCAAATACATACCATATAAGACTCCAAATAGTCACATAAACGTACACTACACAATCTGCGTTTTTAGGACAGATTGTGTGATGTGAAAAACAATTTATTTAAAATACTTATTAAATGAATTAAACTCCCAAAATTTTACTGAATATTCTATGGAGTTCACTTGATAACCCATATTTTTTTTTGTCTCAAAACCATACACAAAAATTATGAAAAATCGTACAACATAGCTATGTTTAGAAAGTTTCCACAATAGGTCAGATTAGTAGAAAAATTCCCAAAAAATTGTTTATTCACCCAAACGGGTGAATCCACTTGGAAAAGCCAAGTTTCATCAATTTCGACCTACTGTCCGAATTTCATAATCTAACTATTTGTAAAACTCAAGTTATGATCGTTTAAAGTTGATCCAATTTAATAATCCGAAAATCTGATATGAATTTTAATCAAAGAAAATTCCAAAACCATATCAAACGACATCCAAATCAGATGGTTTTGCCCATTCTAAAAAATCTAAGACCATGTACAATATATTCATGCAAAGAATCGATCAAAACAATTACTTGCAAGCCACGTAACAGACCCTACAAGTCAATTCAGATTATGTCCAGATTTTAATCATGCAATATTATCAACTATATCAAACCCTAGTTTCATATTATCAATCAATAACACCCAACAAACATCATACAACATTAATAAGACCCAAATCTGATCAAAACCCTAATGATACATCATAAACATCATCATTCATAAACCCTAGAAGTCTAAAACATCAAAAACATGCAATATCATGTAATATACCATATAACAATCGCATACTATCATGTTTGACCCATTAAACCTTTATAAAAACCATGTTTTAATCTTTGTAAGTTTATTTCAGATCTTAGACAACTTGTTTATGGTGCTTTATAACATAACAAAGAAGATTAATCACAAAAGGTTTAACAATATACCTAAAGCTCTTCGTTCGGGTGACAAAACACAATTAAAGCTCCAAAGCTTGATTGATTATGGTTATGGAAGAGGTTATGGAGTGTATTTTTCGAATGGTGGCTGCTAGGGACAATTAGGGTTATGTTTATGAGAAGTAGGGTGTTTAAAATCGTTTTTAAAGAGGTTAAACTTGTTTTCCAAGTATTCTTTGCCATCGCGGACCGCGGAGAGATTTTTAAATCTTGTTGCGAACCGCAGCGTGGCTTATTAAATCGTCAGATTTATTCCACTCCCTCGCGGACCGCGGGAGAGTTTCTCTTCCTGTCGTGCTCCGCGGGGGAGACCAAAAATCAGAAATTTTATTTATTTGTTCTACAATACTAACCACCTTTCAATATTAATATTCTAAACACTAATATTCAAAAAGGCACATAAATGTTCGTCATGCATATCTGGATCCCGGTCCGTCCCGTCCCGGTTACCAATCTATTAACGTTTAATCACGTAAGTACACATAAGCACATAATATCAACACGTAAGTTCATGATAATCATATTTCACCATGTCACCAACGTTCAGGGTTCCCTACTTGTATACGTAGTCTGGTAATTCCCCGAATTACCATTTCATGCAGTTATTAACCTATAACTGTGCAAGGAATGAATCTCCTAACTAACCCTAGTTATGGTAGAATGCAAGGAATATAAGTACAAGTTGACTAGAGTCTAGTTAAAGTAGGAACCTGAAATTGCGGAGTATCACAACCTTTATTGACGACTTCAGTCATTTTAAAAGGATGTATCCCTTAACTTACCATTCCCAGGCGGTTGAAGGTTTTCGACATTTTAAAAACTTCACCGTAAACTTATTGAAGAAACAATAAGTATCATAGTGGTTATCACTAATCACCATGGGGTTAATACTTACGTTCACCAGGAGTAATCCTTTACCCAAACCTCTAGGTTAAAACCCGGATGATAATAAGAGATGTGAGTGTGTGTGAGATTACGTAAATAAAGACACAAGATGTAAGTGGTTCGGTCGAGGAGTGACCTACGTCCACTGTAACTAGCCGGAATATTATTAATCGATCAAGTAGAGAGAATTACAAGAGAGTAATGCTAGGTTACAATGAGTATTTTCGGGTCCTTTTACAAGGAGATATCTTCTTCCATTTATAGGAGAGCTCGTGGGCTTAGTAAAAGGAGCCCACGAGAAGTTATCTTACTTGGGCCTGGTCAAAGCCCAAGTCCAAGCCTTCCATGAAAATGGCGGGAAGACCCGGTTACTATGGATGATGTCATTCTATAGCATGGCTGTTACTCGAGGCGGACAAGTGGCGAGTCTTGATTAGCAGACGACGCCCCTGTCCTTGCTACAGTCGTTGACCATGCCTCTGACATCAGTAGGGGATGTCTGCTGTCACTGTAGATGATGGCATGGTGGGAGCGTGGGTACAGTCATGTCGCCGTCCTTGTCAGTGGTGGTTGGACCACCCTTGCCACCTGTCGCCTTCTCATTGGAGCGTACTCTGTCAGAGATCCTTGTGAATCTTCCTTTTGTTATCTTCTGTACCTCGTACCCAAAGTGATAAGGAAAGATACCGCGCGTGGTTGCACGCGCTTATCAGGTATTGCTTGTTGCTTATCAGCTGTTGTCCTTGCGCGCTGCACTGCATGTTTTGTTAGCAGCGCACGAATGGATCCTTGCGCCATGGTCTGGCGCGAGGATCCTGTTTATGGGGATAGGGGCGCCTCCTCCGCCTGAATTAGGCTCCCTATCCCTTCACTTTATTTTCTACAACAATTAAACATCTTCCTAAGCTAACTTAAGGAGTTATGCGAAAATTTCTCTTTGACTTTGGGATCGTTTACCGTATCTCTTGTCCTTACACTCTTCAGCAAAATGGAATTGCTGAAAGGAAAAATCGGCACTTGTCCGAAACTGCCAGGTCTTTACTATTTCATGCAAATTTATCCAATATCTATTGGTATGATGCATATGCAACTGCCACCTTCCTAATTAACCGCCTTCCCTCAAAAAAATTAAACAACCAGTCGCCCTATGAACTCTGTTTCATTCCAAACCAAACTATACTTATATTCGCAACCTTTGGATGCCTTTTTTATCCTTTTCTTGGTGACATCCATCCTAATAAATTATCACCAAAGTCAATTCCGTGCATTTTCTTGGGTATGTTGCCAATCATCACAGCTACATTTGTTATGATCCTCAAAACCGGTCGCACTTATACCTCTCGCCATGTTCTGTTCCAAGAAAGTGTTTTTCACTTCCTTATCCACATGCTACATCTCCCACTGCAACCATACCCTCCATTAACAATTTCTCTAGTCACATCCACCCTGCAGCACCACTATCGCCACAAATATCGCTATCCACACCACCCCCGCACTACACCTTTATCTCCACCTCTACTTCTACAGGTTCGCCACCACCACCACCACCAACATCACCACCTCCACCACCACCTCCACCACCACCCCCACCCCCCACCACCTCCTCCAGCATCCACTTCAACACATCCAATGATTACTCGCACACGAGATAACACTCGACCACCAAAACAATTTTTTTACTACGCTCTCCTTCTACTATTGAACCATCCACTTTTCATCAGGCTTCTAAACACATTGAATGGCGTGATGCCATGCATTCTGGGATACAAGCACTCCATTTAAAGAAAATATGGGTTCTAGTGTCGGCTCCTCCTATGAGCAATGTTGTTGGCAGAGAATGGGTTTTCTGTATTAAACGAAATCCAGATGGTTCTGTAAGCCGTTAGAAAGCACGCTTGGTCGCAAAAGGCTTTCATCAGACGGAAGGAATAGATTATACAAATACTTTTTGTCCGGTGGTTAAACCCATGACTATTCAAGTAATTTTATCTTTGGCATTCTCACGCCAGTGAATTACTCGCCAAGTTGATGTCAATAACGCCTTTTGAAATGGGGATATATCAGAAACTGTCTACATGACTCAACCACCCGGGTTCGTTGATTCTACTCATCCTCATCATATTTGTCTCCTTAAAAAGGCTTTATATGGTTTAAAACAAGCTCTGCGGGTGTGGTTTTCCAAGCTTTCACATGCTCTTCATCATCTCGGTTTTAAAACAATGTGTATCTGACACATAGTTGTTTGTTTACTGTCATGCTTATGTGGTTTGTTATATATTGGTTTACGTTGATGACATTATTGCACTGGCAGCTCTTCTGATTTTGTTACAGATCTAATAAATCGTCTTAACTCACGCTTTGCTTTGAAGGATCTCGTAACTTAAATTCCTTTCTAGGGTTCAGGCAACATTCACCAATGATACACTTCATCTCTCCCAGCAAAGTTATCTTCTTGATCTTCCTTAACGAACAGGTCTTAGTCAATGTAGATCCTTACCTACTCCCATTTGTGCCGGTCACCAGCTATCACGTCTATCTGGAGAACCTTTGTCTGACCCGTGGCTGTACCAAAGTACAGTTGGTTCTCTGCAATACCTTGTTCTCACTCGTCCAGAAAGTGCATATGCAGTCAGCAAAGTTTCTCAATTTTTGCAGATGCCCACTAATCGTCATTGGATTACTGTTAAGCGCATTCTCCACTATCTCAAAGGCACTATATAACATGGTCTAAACCTTCCATCAGTCTTCTGATTTTTTCTCTCATGCTTACGCTGATGCTGACTAGGAAGGTTGCTCCGATGATCAAAGATCTACCACAGGTTATTGTGTCTTCATGGGTCCTAATCTGATTAGCTGGAGTTCCAAGAAACAACATACCGTTACTAAGTCAAGTACAGAAGCAAAATATCGTGCTCTTTCCCACCACGACTTCAGAAATTCGTTGGCTACAGTCCTTTCTATCTGAGATTTCAATACATCCTACAAACTCTCCCACCATATGGTGTGATAATCTCGGTGCTTCTTATCTGGCTGCAAACCATGTTCTTCATCAATTCACAAAACACATAGAGGTTGATCTTCACTTCATTCGTGACATGATTCTTGCACGAACTCTCCAAGTTCGCTTTATTTCTACCTCATATCAGCTCGCTGACATTTTCACAAAAGGGTTACCCGCGATACGATTCAACCATCTTACGTCCAAGCTTCACGTTCATCTGATCGTTCATCTTGCGGGGGGATGTTAGACATTTGAAACTGACTTCATCATTATTCTCCTTTAAAGAGATTTTATTATACTCATTTTAGTTTGTAATTACTAGTAGTTAAAGTATGGCTCTTCATATTCATATGTTTCATTGTGGTTGTATTATATATACTATATTTTGTGTTTGCTTCAATATACAAAACAATATATTACCTATAATTTCCTTCAAACTGGATTCCGTTAGTGCCAGGGACGTGAATGACAAATAATTGAAACCATGGTACAATTATCAGGGCGAAGGTTCCCTTAGGCCAGGGTGGCCCTGGCCCCCCTGTTTTTTGCGCAGTAGTGGAAATTCGCGATTTTCGTAGGTAAATTGAGTCCGGGTTGAGTCCGGCCCCCTCCGATTTTCCTACTACCGAGAGAAAAATTGAGTTCGGCCCCCACCGATTTCAAAACGAAGCTTCGCCACTGACAATTATGATAAAAAATCAAAAGTTTGTACATAAGTAACAATTTTCACCAAACCACATGGACGTTTTTAGTAGTTAACCCTAAAATAAAAATAGTTTTAAAATGCTATTTTGTGTGAGGTTAATTACTAGTGTCTCTTTCTCTACACACATATACATACATACACTTACATAGATGGGCTTAAACAAAAAGCAATAAATGTTGACACTACAAGAAATGGTGGTTTTAGCGATGACAATAGTATGAAATATCGTTGCTAACGACGACTCGTCGCTATTGGTCCATCACTATTACCTACTTCAACCACCCCCTCCGTCTGATTTCTTTTGATCTAACAGCCATATGGAGATCTGCAAAAAGCAAAGGCATCTGCTATCCTTTTTGGCAATAGCGATGACGTAGTGGCGTCGTCACTATTGCTTAAAATTCTTGTATTGAAACCTTTAAAGGCCATTTGACTTAATACAATTTGTAAATACAAGCGTAAAACAAGTAAATTCGCAAATTATATGTCATATCAACATGTTTTGCAGGAAGGTTTCATTTTACATGAAGGGGTCACAACTATACGTGAAGGGGTCCATTTTTTAGGCGAAGGGGTCACTATGGGGGCGAAGGGGTCTCATCAAGGGGGCGAGGGATCACCTTATGCACAAAGGGGTGAGCTCTTCGTGTATGGCATGGGCGAAGGGGTTGAGCCCTTCTCCAATGCTGCTGTTGTTTGACGTTTTGACCTGAATCACCAAACCATGGACATTGTGTGTGTAAACCGACTCTCGATGATTCCTCGAATCACTGAACCGACTCAACTAACCCAGTTAAGCTAAGGTAGACTTAAGTGTTTGTTAGGAAAGTTAATCCGAGTTTACCGGTTTCACATCATCCCCCTGTTGAAAGAATTTTCGTCCCGAAAATTGATCAGAACTGTTAGGGAAAGAAAGAAAAAAAATTTCCGGTTGTTACACAGTAGCATCTGTAAAGATGAGTTTTTCGAAATTGAAGTTATTGAAATCTTACTTAGGCTATGGGTGTGGAGGAGGGTAGTCCTCCGAGGATGGGCCACGACGTAAGTGTCGCGTCATTGTGAGGTAGGCTAGTCAAGATGGGGATGGAGCAAGGGGTGAGAGATGGACCTCCCATTCCTTATTAAATAAATCACCAATGAGTAGGCCCGGCTCCAACGTCTTCCCCATGCTAGCCACGACGATGACGGGGCGGGGGGCGATGTAGCCGCCCCAAGCTACACCACGACGGGGCTATGCCGACCCCCACACCGTTCGGTCTTATGATCCACAATGTCCAAAAAAATAGTTAGTGGATTGACGATTATTGCTATCGATAACGAAATCTTAGATAGTATAAACTGCGAATGAGTGATCAAGCATTTTGCTATAAAAATGCTATGAGAGCTTTATGAATTATCGTTAGCTACTAAAGTGTGTCATTTCAATACTATATTTTTACTATGTTTAATGCTATGACGTTAGTCAATTTAAAAAAAACAAAAATTTATGTAATTCGGTATGGCTTAAAGAACTTTTATCTAATTCGTACAAGACAATAAGTAAAAAAATTATAAAACTCGTGTCCTTAATGTTTTACTATATAATGAAAAGTAGAAAAAGGGACTAAAGTGATCATTACATATAATAAATGATAACATGATAATATATTAAAGTTAAAACAAAATAATGAAAATATAAATGATCGTAAGATTACTAATTAGTGATTAGCATCGCATCGCTTATTCTACTATTATATATACTCAATAGGGTAGGGTGGGGGAGTGATAGAAATAATATGGATATCAAATTGGTCACGTGGGCACAGCCGGACAGCCATGCAAAAACTGCATGTCATACGCGTTTGCGCTGACAAACTGAACGTTGAATGCATAAATAACTGGAATTTTAATTTAACAACATATTAAAACTAATGTTGTATCTTAACTATCTTCAACGCCAATAAATAAATAATTTTAAATTCAATATTATTTTGTGCCCAAAAATAATAGCAATAGTAATTGATAGAACAACTTTAATTCTTTCAACTAAAGTAAATAAAAACCGCATTATTTGTAAAGATAAAGAGTTACAACTTACAGGGCGGACATACAACACAAGCAGGGGTTGCGAACATTGCAGCTCAACTTTCGCGCGCGTAGTGAAAAATTAGTGGAAAATTTGGGTTTTTTTTTTTACGAAATTTGGAAAACGTTGCTACTAAATGAAAAACGTTACTACTGAAAATTTGTAAGTTGTCAAATTAATACGACACACACACATACACACATATATATATATTTAAAAACTAAAACCTTTGATTTGAAAATAAGTTAACGTTATCATTAAGGACAGGAATCACCAGGTAATTAAACAATGGCAGAATTAAAAATAGAGATGGTGTAAGCACTGGAGCAGACATCGCCACACCTCCCTAATCCATGTGGGAGACTTGCACTGACTCGCATATAATATAAAACTAATATGATTAATGATACGTAACATGTCTTGTTTTATCATTATAGATCGTTAAGAACCTGAAATTATACAACAAACGTGAATACCTTTACTTAGTATTTTCCAAAGCAAACTTTTGTATATGTTAATGTGACCTGGAAACGTAATATTTAATTCATTATAATGGGTATTTAAACGAATTTTATAGGCCAAGTAACCAAATAAAAAAATAAAAAAAGAAGAAGAAAACCGTGTGTTGTCTACAATATGTTAGGCCAAACACAAATCAATCCAGGATGCGTGCTATTTCGAAATGTGAAGGATCTATGAGCGCTATTTTGGAGATGCATACAATATGCGCTTTCCAACATTATTTCATTATTTGTGTTGGGTCATTGAAATCACCTCTCATACAAAGGTGTGAAAAGGGTAATTACATAAATATCATATGATCATACATTGGAAGCTGACGCAAAACCTCCTCCTTTGGTGAGACTAACAATGTGTTTTTCTTAGTAGCTATGCGTCTAATGCATAATCCCTAAGATCTGCCACAAACTTATAGATCAAAAATGGTTGTATATAGTTGTGTATGATAACATGATCATGAAATATACATAAAACAAATGATCGATGTGAAAGTTCTTTTAAAGTATAATGTTTTTTATAACGTCCAACAAAGCCCGGGGATACGGGTACGCCCATAGACAAAAAGACCACTCACGCTCAAGATCGCAAACAACGCTGGTGACCCAGACCGTCAACAATTCCAGTAGAAACTCACCCTCCCGAAAGCCTACTGCAGTACCTTGGCTCACACATGACATTTTGTTATGAACGAGACTTCAACCAACAACATACCCTAGAAAAAGGCATTGGGTACCACTAGAGCAGTGTCCCTCTTATTTTAAAGCATAGGCTGTTAGGTAAACAGACGCCCGGAAGCCCCGTCCCTCCCACCCCCGTCCCCCCGTCTCCCAGCGAACGTATGGGACGCACCAATCAAGGATTTTCTTTTTTTTTTTAATTCCAACGGCTATTTTTAACCAACAGCTTGAGACATGGGTTTTTCGTGTCTGCACACCGCACCCATGTCTCAAGAATAGTGAGACACCACTTTGGTGATGTGGCAGCCTACGTGGCACTGAGACATGGGTTTTTCCATGTCTGCTTACCCACTAGTCTTAATGTAGATTCACTAATTAAAGTTAACCTACTTGGCTACTTGCAAAAATTGTAGATAAATTAAATAACTATATAATTAGCTACCATTAATATTTGATAGTTCAAGTAACAAGTTATCCATTATAGAGTTTACAGGTCATCTAATAATCAAGTAATATGTGAAGAGGCTTTTGCTCAATAATATTGGTGAATTCTCTTAATTAAATAGTGAAGGTTTAAATCTCATTGCGGATAATTAGGTGAATATTAGGGTTTAAATCTAATATTGTAACTTCTAACTTTAGACATGTTTATAACCATGTTGTTTGCTTATAGTATTACTTTTTTTTGAACGGTTAACTTCATTAAACAAGCGCGCCCTCAAAACAAGGACCGCCTAAACTACAACATATACAAAGGGAAAATAGTCCAATCCTTCCATACAATAGTATTAAAACGAGAACGACACTTGACCCATAAAAACGTAGAAGACTTCACTGTGGCAACCACCTCAGCAACTTTCGGAGGAGCATTTTCAAAAACCTTTCTATTCCTGTCTTCCATATGGCCCAGCAAGTAGTCATGCAAATACCCCTTAAAATCTTTTTAGCCCATTTTGACCCGTTCACATCATCTTGGATTTTTAAAAGATCTTCCAAGTCAAAAATATCCGGAGAGCGAATTTTACACCAGCTCCAAATGTTTCTCCAAACACCATTAGCGAAGCCACAATCAAGAAACAAATGCTCACAGTTTTCGTCAAACACATCGCATAAGGGGCAGACCAGCGACGGAATGGGAATTTGTCTTCTGCTGAGAGCTGTACGAGTAGGAATGCGATTCATTTCTGTCCGCCACATATGAATATTCACTTTACTAGGACCCAAGAAACCCATTTGAAAAGGTGGGGTCTGCTTTCATTTCTATTTTTCCGTAATAAAGTTTTTGCACCAGACACAGTGAAGCTTGAACTACCTTCAAAGTCCCAGATCCATTCGTCTTTGGCATTGGTCAGCGAAGTCGAGGAAACCATGAACATAACATCTTGCAACTCAGACACTGCTTCGACTGTATCAGCAGTCGCATTCCAGCAGCAGATAAACGGACTGCAGCCCCGTCTCTGGAAATACGGTCTTTAATCAAACAATTCTTATCCGTTTCTGAAATATAAAGGTTCGGCCAGCGGTTCATTAGAACAGAATCCCCAAACCATTTGTCCTTCCAGAAACGCAAACTTTCCCCATTCCCAACCTTTCCTTTATAAAAACGATCAGCATGCTCACCATTGAGACGAATTTTATTAACTGCAGTCACTACTGTTTTCCAGCAGCCGCGGACATTGTTAGCGACAGGAAGAAAAACCCATTTACCTCGACCTCCATGGATGGCTTCGATAGTGGAACGCCAAAGGCTGCCATCCTGAATCTTAAAACGCCAAACCCATTTCAGCATAAGAGCCGCATTAACGTCTGAAAGTTTTGATATTCCCAACCCACCGTCTTTTATAGGAGTAGTAACAACCTCCCACTTTACCCAATGCAAAGATTTACGATCGCTAGAACCATTCCACAGAAAATTTTTCATAAGACATTCAATGGTTTCCACTACTTTTGAAGGCGCCTTGTATAAGGAAAGGTAATAAATAGGGAGGCTAGAAAGCACCGATTTTATTAAAGTCAACCTACCACCAATAGAAAGAATTTGAGCTTTCCAAGAAGCAAGCCGAGCTTGAATAGTCTCGATAACCGGATTCCATTGGGAAATTCGATTCATATTAGCACCAACTTTGATGCCTAAATAAGTAAACGGGAATTCACCAACCTTGCATCCGAGAACATTAGCAAACTGACTAACCTCATCCCCATTAACGCCCATCCCGTATAAGTGCGACTTATGAATGTTAATCTTCAACCCGGAGCATAGGTGAAAAATACGAGGTTCGAGATAAATTTCCCAAATTGACTTGGTCCATTTCCGACTAAAAGGGCGTCGTCCGCATATAGTAAATGAGAGAGCGTGGGACCACCATTCGGAAGACGGATACCTTCAAACTCACCAATCTCGGTAGCCTTGTTAAGAATACAAGCCAAAGCCTCCATAGCAATAAGAAACAAGAAAGGGGATAAAGGGTCACCTTGTCTTATACCTTTTTCGCAATAAACTCAAACGTAGGGGCACCATTAACTAGCACGGAAGATCTAGCCGAATACAAAATGCCGTTGACCCAAGAACACCATTTAGGAGGAAAACCCATCTGACTAAGAATCGACAAAAGAAAGTTCCAGTTGACATTATCAAAAGCTTTCTCAAAGTCGAGTTTCAATAATAAGCTTCCTCGCCATTTCTTTTTAACCACCCAATAGTCTCATTGATAATGAGCGGCCCATCTAAGATAAAACGGTCTTTTAAAAAGGCCGATTGCGTATCCGTGATGACCGAGCCAATAACATTCCTCATCCTTCCCGCAATGACCTGGAGATGACTTTGCTTATGACTCCAACCAAATTAATAGGTCTATAATCTTTTAAACCCAAAGGCGTTTTGGATTTAAGCAACAAGAGTTATAAAAGAGGTGCTACAACCTCTATTTATGACTCCCGAGTGATAGAATTCACTCAATAAACCAAAAAAAATCATCTCAAGACAAGCCCAAAAATTCATTATAAACCTGAAGTTAAACCCGTCCGGGCCAGGAGCTCTGTCAGACCCACAATCGAAAACAGCCTGTTTAATCTCCTCCTTTGAAAAAGGAACAATCAGCTTCTCAGCACTTCTAAGATCGAGCTTCTTAATATTATCACAGACAAGAACAGGCCGATTCTTGTAGTGCTCAGAAAATTGTTTTCTGAAGTGTTTAAGGACCCTCGCTTCACCAGTGCAGGTTAGAGATCCACTCGCCTTCTATCAGAAGCCCAGGAATAGCATTTGCAAGCCTTCCTACCATTGATGAACCTGTGAAAATAAGCGGAGTTGTCATCTCCACTTTTAGCCCACCGAACACGCGATTTTTGCAGTAAGTCTTTCTGTTTGAACATATTGAGCTGCTCCACCCCTTTCTTGCTTCCTCCCAGGTCCAAACTTCCTCTTCTTCGAGATCTCTATCTTCCATAATTTTTTCTAATCTTTGAATATCTTCCTGCAAGTTGAGAAGATCTTCATTTTCTGTTTCTAAAATCGAGGTCCACCAATCTTTGATGACGTCTTTAACCCGCTCAGCTTTTTCATAATCACCACATCTTTAGTCCCTTCAACAACGAACAACTAGCAAACGCATTAGTAATAATATCTTGGCAGCCCTCCCTATCCAACCAAGAGTTAAACCATCTAAACGGTTTAGCACCAAAATTTTTATCCACCAATGAGAGGAGAAGAGGACAGTGATCAGAGAGCCCCCTAGGGAGAGCCCTAAGACATGCGAGAGGCCACCTATTAAAGAAAGACTGACAAACCAATATTCTGTCGATTTTGCTCATTTTAAAGCCTTTATCTTTACCAGCCAGAAAAGTAAACTTGTTTTCCTCTCATATAGAATTCCTGCAACTAACATCATCAATAAAAACTGTTAAAGTCCGCAGCTGATAGGTGATTAAAATTGGAATTTTTTTCCGCTCTTCAGGCAATCTAACTGCATTAAAATCACCCAACAGAACCCACAACCCCTCTTTGCTATTATAATACTTCTGAGTCTATCCCAGAGGGCACGTTTCTGAACTGTTTTTTGCGGAGCATAAATATTCGCGATATTCATAATCGACCCATCTTCAACTAAGACACCAGTAGTAATGAGGAAATTCGGGCTATCCAGAGAAGAAACTTTTCTGAATCTTTTCGAATTCCACATATTGACCAACCCTCCAGATCTACCCGAGGCTTCAACATAATCAAATTGCACATCACTGATTCGCCAAAATCTAGTAAAATCAAAACTCCCAACCCTAGATACCATGGTCTCTTGTAAAGCAAGAAAATCTACCCCATTTTTATCAATCAAACTTTTAATCAAACCCGGTTTCCCATCACCCCCAATCCCTCTTATATTTTGTAAGAAAGAAAATTCATTTGTAACCTGATTGTAAACCTTCTTGAACCACAGAATCACGAACCATATATCTCTGAAGTTGTGAAAGTTGGACCCTAATTTGCTTCCCAGGGCTTCTGTTGCTTGAATTTCGGCTTCATTGTTAGCTGAACCATCATCCACATCGACCTGGTGCTGGGAATAATTCTCATCTACAGGTGGCGAAAGAGGAAGAGGGAGGGGGGTCGCATTCTGAAGGTCCGAAAATTCAACAGGCCCAATGTCTCCTCTTTGGGTATTAATTCCTGAGCCCATAATGAAAGGATCTAGGCCAAAGGGGTCTTCTGGGTCAAGCCTTGATTCTTTGTTGGGCCTATCATTACTGCTTAAGTTACCACTCGATTCTTGGCCCAACATAACAATCCCTTTATTTCTTTTTACGTTTGTTTTTATTCTCAACTTTATTCAAACCTTGGGTTATTAATTGCTAATGATTGCACATTAACACCCGAATTATTACCTTCCTCACAACTAGGAAACTGCAAGTCAACATCCCCATGTTTACCGCTTGGACATTCTCTCCTCATTAATGCTCGCATTAAAATTCCTCGGAGTGACAAAATCGTCCGGCACCGGCGCCGGAGTAACAAAGTCTTCTTCAGCTTCATCTTGGGGAACAGAAAACTTCCGGCGAAGTACGGTTGTCATCATCAGTAGTAGGCTCTTTCTGACCAAGAAATTCGGAACCCACGCATTGTTATCTTCATTAACCCATACCGTGAAAAGCTTATCTCTCGACAAAATCGACACTTCTCCATTAACCAACTTTCCACTTGAAACAAGAATACCGACATAAAAATAAGACAAGTCTAAGTCCTTCTCAATATGATTCAGGCTTGTGGACCACCTTCCCAAAGGTTTTGTAACACATTCAAGGGT